>CM076572.1:1265569908-1265816057 GCA_034641835.2 Pinus albicaulis
GAACAACTTGGTCTCAGATATGAAGAAGAGATGTGGGAAGGATATATTTCTAAGTTTAAAAATAGTCACACAAGAATCAAGGGAAGAGGATGAACTACTCTGGTCAAGGAACAAAATTCGGGGTTCATACCCTCCAAAACTAAGATATAAGAGATTATGTCCCAGACATTATATTGGTACTCCAGTGTGGTGATGGAATAAAATCCAGGAATATAAAAGCTCATTAAATTTCATCTTTCAATGTAATTAACATTAAAAAAGTGAAGTTATCACTGGGGATAATCTCCAAAAAAATGAATAAGTTTGGTTTTGGAAGATTTTCTTTGTGTATGAAAATGAAGAATCTATTCTACATTTGTTATGATCGTGCTCTTATACAATACATATCTGGAGGGAATTGGCTAATCAATTTGAATGAAATGCCTATTCATAAAAGTCTCGAGAATTGGGATTCAAATTTGGTTGCGATGAGCTTCAAGGCATTACATGTGATTGTGACAATGGGTGTAGTTGTCTAGGAATTTCAGTCTCTTTGAATACTTATTTGTAATTTATTTAGAGTCCACAATAAAAACACATGAAAACACTCAAAATATTTTCAAAACAAAAAAAAAGAAAAGCATCCCAGGGTGATTGTGGGGGAGTAAATTGATAATTGGGTGCACCTTTTTCTATGGTGCTTCTCAAGGGGAACCTCGATATTGTGGAGAAGGGGATAAAGTTAATCTGTCAAAATCCAACTAAATCAAATTCAAGTCTCAATTGGGAAGAAGTACAAACAATTATGCAAATTTTATAGCCTTGAAACCATCTCTTAAGTTAGTTGCAGATAACAATGCTCAAAAGGTCAAGATATTTGTGGATTCTCAATTAGTAATTAATTGATGAAGGGTTCTTATTTCTCTGAAAATTTCCTTTTACACCGAATTATTAATGAGATCATTTACATTATTATCAATTTTTAACTCTATTTCACATCAACACATTTACAATGAAAGGAACATTCAAGCAGATGTTCTTTCAAAAGAAGGGGTCACCTTGGAGTCGGGCTACTCGAAGACCTGGGAAGAGGAGAATGACTTTTCTTCTCAATTTGAACAATATATGTTTTAACGATTTTGATTCTGTGAAAGTATTTTCTTCGGTATACTGGTCCCCCGACAGAAGACCAAAGATATGGAACCATTGAGCCTCCCATCGTGATCCAAATTTTCCCTACGAAAATAGGCGTCGAACAAATTGATGTTTTGTGAATGAGCCATTGAAGAGATTCTCCTCGATCTGACGATCCCTCCATGCATCTAGATTCAACCTTGAAAACCTAACTGCAGCATTTCATTTGAAAATATAGAAAAAATCTGTAGCGAAGACATCGGAGTTCAATCAATTTGAAGAATGGGAATCGATCTAGATATCCTAAATATCGATCCAGCAACCTGTAATTTCTTCCATGTAGGGAATATTGGAGATCGATCTTGATGTGGTGTCATGCCCAACTATTGATCTACCCTTTCCCTTTTTACAACTCGTCAACGTTCATTAGTATACAATATTATTGCGCCGAGAGGCGCATCTACAGCCCAGTGTGACTCCGATGTCAGGTGGGTCACGTCCTCATACAAAATGTCGGCTTAAGTTTTAAATTAAAAAAAAAATAAAAAAAAATAAAAAAATAATAAATAATAAAAACTAATCGCATTGTGCTAGAACATATATCAATTTCTAATACAATTATGTATTATTTATATAATTTGAATGGATAGTAAATTATATAGGTGAATTTGAATGGATCATAAATTTACCTTTAACAAAAAAAATTACCACATTGAATTTCCAAATTAAGTAAAATTTTAAACATCTTACTCTTTACTAAAGTAATTACCATTTCCTAAATCAAAGGAAAAGAGTTAATTGAACACAAACAATAAAAATCCAAAATCTTTTAATATTTCTTCTAATTAAATATTTGTAAAATGAATTTATACTTACTCCAGAGCTATGGTAAATAAATAAAAACATATATAAACTAGATGTATGGTAAATAAATAAAAATTCTTTTTATATTTATTCCATAAACCTTTTTATATTTAAAAAAACTTTAAAAAGAGGTTTTATTTAGATGAAGCCTATGGGAGGAATACCATGGGACAAATTAATATTGATACCATGGATAAATAAATAAATATAAAAGAGGTATAAACAAGTATGATAAATAAATAAATAAATATAAAATAGATATAAAGAGGTATGGTAAATAAATAAATATAAAAGAGGCATAAAGAAGTAAGGTAAATAAATAACAATATATAAAATAGGATTATAAATAAAAATCTAATTATATAACAAGCCTATGGGCCAAATACCATAGTAAAGAAAAGGGGTATGGTAAGTAAATAAAACCTCTTTTCATATTTACTCCATAATCTCCTTTATGTATACAAATATTTATGTTAATTAGTTTACATAACTAAGAATAAATAGAGAGAGAGAGTGATAAGGGAGAGATGGAGAGAGAGTGTGTATGTTTAGGGGTGAGATAAAGAGACAAAGTAAAATGTATGGAAAGAAGGGGGGAGAGAAGAAGTGAGAAGGAGAGAGGGAGGGATATAGTAATGTAGTTG
Source organism: Pinus albicaulis (assembly GCA_034641835.2). Lineage (NCBI taxonomy): Eukaryota > Viridiplantae > Streptophyta > Pinopsida > Pinales > Pinaceae > Pinus > Pinus albicaulis. Next base: position 1,265,572,530 of record CM076572.1, read on the forward strand.
GAGAGAGAGAGGGGTGGAAAGAGAGAGAGAAAGAAAGGGATGGGGGAAGAGAGAGGATTAGAGAGAGAGAGAGAGAGAGATGGGGGAAGAGAAAGAATTGGAGGGAAAAGAGAGAGAGAGAGGTGGGAGAGAAAGGGGGAGAGAGGAATGATGAGAGAGAGGTAGAGAGTGATGGGGGAAGAGATAGTATTGGAGAGAGAGAGAGAGAGAGAGAGAGAGGGATTTAGGGGAGAGAGAGAGAGAGGGAGGACGAGAGAGAGGAGGAGAGAGGGATCGATAAGAGAGATGGAGTTATAGGGGGAGAGATGTAAGAAATAAGAAATATAGAGAGTGAGAAGTGGAGAGAGAGAAGGAGTGACAAGGGAGAGACAGAGAGAGAGCGTGTATGTTTGGGGCTGAGATAAAGAGACAAATAAGGAGAGATGGAGATAAGGGGGGAGAAGGAGATATAAGGAGAGGGGGAGGGATATGGTAACATAGTTGGTGGGTGAAGAGAGAGAGAGATGGGAGAGAAATGGAAAGAGAGGAAGGAAGAGAGAGGATGTGAGAGAGTGGAGAGAGGGAGGGAAAGAGAGATGGACTTGGAGGGGGAGGGGGAGAGAGGTAAGAACAAAGAAATAGAGAGAGAAAGGTGGAGAGAGAGAGAGAGAGTGAGTGAGTGATAAGGAAGATGGAGAGAGAGGGAGAGAGGGGGGAAATAGAGATATAGATGGAAGGTGAAGAGAGGGAAGAAGAGAGAGATGGGGAGAGGAGGGGATTGACAAAGAGATTGATATATATGGATTGCGAGTGTGTGTGTGTGTTTATGGGGGTGAGATAGAGAGACAGAAAAGAAGAGATGGAGGGGGATATAGATATGGATGGAGGGTGGAGAGAGGGAAGAATATTTCTCACACTAGATGGATTGATATAAGTGGAGATGGTGATTTATAATCCTGTTTGATTATTTGCACTATATGCATTGATTTTAGTGTAGATATTTATTTCTAATGATATTTGATTACTTGCACTAGATGCATTGATTTCAGTGTAGGTGGTGATTTCTAATACAATTTGATTGCTTGCACTGAATTTGTTGATTTCAATTTAGATGTCGATTTATAATTATATTTGATTACTTGCACTAATTGAATTGGTTTCAATGTAGATGATTTCTAATCTTATTTGATTGTTTGCACTAAATGCATTGATTTCAGTGTAGATGGTGATTTCTAATCCTATTTGATTTATTTGAGTAAATGCATTGAGTTTAGTGTAGATGTTGGTTTCTAGAGAGAGAGAGAGAGAGAGATAAGGAAGATGGAGAGAGAGTGAGAGAGGAAAAAATGAGGAAAGAGAGATATTAATGGGGGAGATGGAGAGAAGGGGAAGATAGAGATATAGATGGAAGGTGAAGAGAGGGAAGAAGAGAGAGATGGGGAGAGGGGGTGATTGAAAAACAGATTGATATATATGGAGTACGAGAGCGCGTGTGTTTAGGGGGGTGAGATAGAGAGACAAAAAAGAATAGATGGAGGGGGATATAGATATGGATGGAGGGTGGAGAGAGGGAGGAATATTTCGCGCACTAGATGGATTGATATAAGTGGAGATGGTGATTTCTAATCCTATTTGATTATTTGCACTAGATGCCTCGATTTTAGTGTAGATATTTATTTATAATGATATTTGATTACTTTCACTAGATGCATTGATTTCAGTGTAGGTGGTGATTTCTAATACAATTTGATTGCTTGCACTGAATGTGTTGATTTCAATTTAGATGTCGATTTATAATTATATTTGATTACCTGCACTAGATGACTTAATTTCAATGTATATGATTTCTAATCCTATTTGATTGTTTTCACTAAATGCATTGATTTCAGTGTAGATGGCGATTTCTAATCCTATTTTATTTCTTTGAGTAATGCATTGATTTCAGTGTAGATGTTGGTTTCTAGAGAGAGGATTAGAGAGATTGAGTGATAAGGAAGATGGAGAGAGAGAGAGAGAGAGAGGACAAAAGGAGGAAAGAGAGATATTAGTGGGGGAGAGGGAGAGAAGGGGAAGAGATGGAAGAAGAGAGAGATGGGGAGAGAGGGTGATCGACAAAGAGAATGATATATATGGAGTGCGAGAGCGTGTGTGTTTAGGGGGGTGAGATAGAGACAAAAAAAAGAGATGGAAGGGGATATAGATATGGATGGAGGGTGGAGAGAGGGAAGAATATTTCGTGCACGAGATGGATTGATTTAAGTGGAGATGGTGATTTATAATCCTATTTGATTATTTTCACTAGTTGCATCGATTTTAGTGTAGATGTTTATTTCTAATTATATATGATTACTTGCACTAGATGCATTGATTTCAGTGTAGGTGATGATTCCTAATACTATTTGATTGCTTGCACTGGATGTGTTGATTTCAATTTAAACGTCGATTTATAATTATATTTGATTGCTTGCACTAGATGCATTGATTTCAATGTAGATTATTCCTAATACTATTTGATTGTTTGCGCTAAATGTATTGATTTCAGTGTAGATGGCGATTTCTAATCCTATTTGATTGCTTTGAGTAAATGCATTGATTTCAGTGTAGATGTTGGTTTCTAATCTTATTTGATTGATTGCATTAGGTGCATTGATTTCAATGTACAAGTTATTTTCTAATCTTATTTGATTTCTTGCATTAAATGCACTGATTTCAATGTATATGTTGATTTATGATTTGATGTAATTGGATATATGATGGTACATTAATATTAAAGTGATTGGATTAACAATATGCATTAAGAAAATAGTTTGAGATTGATTGTAACATGAGTACGTTCTTATTATTCACATTTTATATCTTTCAACACTATTATTGTCACTTTGCATTTAAAAAAAATATTTCATAACCCAGGTAACTAAGAAAATTTAAAATTAAAATGACCAAGTTAATCTCATAAATATTTAGCATAGTTAAAATTATTATATTAATATTTGATATATTTACATATTATTGATAAAATTAATCATATCTTTGATAGATTTTCCTTGGCAGCACACGATTGAAACCAACCTAGATCCATCTTACATCTCAAAAATATACAAAAATTTTAATAATCTGAAAAATGTGACGTTGATGCCTCCGACTAGAACCAGCCTAGATCCATCTAACTCTGGATCTATCATGCACCGAGAGGGATCAAATCTCTCGAGGTGCAAACCTATTTTTTGAGTGCAAAACTTGAGGAAAGGTTTGCACCTCGAGAGATTTGATCCCTCTCGGCGCATGATAGATCCAGAGTTAGATGGATCTAGGCTGGTTCCAGTCGGAGGCATCAATGTCACATTTTTCAGATTATTAAAAATTTTGTATATTTTTGAGATGTAAGATGGATCTAGGTTGGTTTCAGTAGTGTGCTGCCAAGGAAAATCTATCAAATATATGATTAATTTTATCAGTAATATGTAAATATATCAAATATTAATATAATCATTTTAAATATGCTAAATATTTTTGAGATTAACTTGGTCATTTTAATTTTAAATTTTCTTAGTTACCTCAGTTCGTTGAGATGATAATTATTGTTAATAACTATAATGATGAAAAATGATGAAATATTTCTTGCACTAGATGGATTGATTTAAGTGGAGATGGTGATTTATAATCCTATTTGATTATTTGCACTAGTTGCATCGATTTTAGTGTAGATGTTTATTTCTAATTATATATGATTACTTGCACTAGATGCATTGATTTCAGTGTAGGTGATGATTCCTAATACTATTTGATTGCTTGCACTGGATATGTTGATTTCAATTTAAACGTCGGTTTATAATTATATTTGATTGCTTGCACTAGATGCATTGATTTCAATGTAGATTATTCCTAATACTATTTGATTGTTTGCACTAAATGCATTGATTTCAGTGTAGATGGCGATTTCTAATCCTATTTGATTGCTTTGAGTAAATGCATTGATTTCAGTGTAGATGTTGGTTTCTAATCTTATTTGATTGATTGCATTAGGTGCATTGATTTCAAGTAGAAGTTATTTTCTAATCTTATTTGATTGCTTGCATTAAATGCATTGATTTCAATGTATATGTTGATTTATGATTTGATGTAATTGGATATATGATGGTACATTAATATTAAAGTGATTGGATTAACAATATGCATTAAGAAAATAATTTGAGATTGATTGTAACATGAGTACGTTCTTATTATTCACATTTTCTATCTTTCAACACTATTATTGTCACTTTGCATTTAAAAAAATATTTCATCATTTTTCATCATTATAGTTATTAACAATAATTATCATCTCAACGAACCGAGGTAACTAAGAAAATTTAAAATTAAAATGACCAAGTCAATCTCAGAAATATTTAGCATATTTAAAATGATTATATTAATATTTGATATATTTACATATTACTGATAAAATTAATCATATATTTGATAGATTTTCCTTGGCAGCACACTACTGAAACCAACCTAGATCCATCTTACATCTCAAAAATATACAAAAATTTTAATAATCTGAAAAATGTGACATTGATGCCTCCGACTGGAACCAGCCTAGATCCATCTAACTCTGGATCTATCGTGCGTCGAGAGGGATCAAATCTCTCGAGGTGCAAACCTTTCCTCAAGTTTTGCACTCAAAAAATAGGTTTGCACCTCGAGAGATTTGATCCCTCTCGGCGCATGATAGATCCAGAGTTAGATGGATCTAGGCTGGTATTCAAAACACCCAAGAAAGGAAACGTTTGACAATAGTTTGTGCCATGTGGGTGCTACGCTGTAATAGTTTGTGCCGCTGGGTGCTACGCTATAATAGTTTGTGCATTTGGATTCTCAAATTTAGCCTCCTTCTGTCTAGGTTGCATATACAATCTTTGTGCACAACCATCATGGTCACATGCCATGATTGATGTTGTGAGGTGTGACGTCTTTGTTATTAGTGGGAGGATGTAGTGTTTAAATTTTAAAAAATTTCAAAAATCAGGTAGTTGGAATGTTTAAATTGTATTTTTGATAGTGGAAATAGATTCAGCTCTATCAAAAACTATTAAAGCACCCAAAATATTGAAATTTAACATGTGTAAACAAAATTCTGATAAATCTTTGCTAGATTTTTTCAGAATCTTACCAAAATCTCTAGATTATTCTGTAAATTTTTTAAACTACGACAGAAGGATATCCTTGGTTGATTATGGCTTTCCCTGTATCTGGCTTTCCCTCTTCCAAGACTTCTGGTATGTCAGTCTGGGCCATTCTTTTTTTTAAATTAGCTCATTGTAATAGATGTTTAACAACACACTTGATTTTGAGAAATCCGTATTAAATCATGCGATGGATGTGTTCGACTGGGAATTTTGGAATAACTTTGAAAATTTCAAATAATATTTTAGAATATAAATTTTTTAAGTAATTTTATTTTTAAGCCTTGTTTATTTTTAATTTTATATAATGTTATTAATATATATATAGTTGGAGAAATATCTAAATTATTTCACTTTCATTGTTTGATATAAAATTGTTATTTTTTGAGCTTATAGTATGGTTGATTTTTTTTTCTTTTGTTATGAATACAAATTTCTTTCATTTACAAGTTTATGGGAATTCAATATGTATTGTACAATGGAATATTGGTAGGTATTATCTATAGGTTATCGATCTAATATACTAGCTAGATAGGTTATTAACAATATGTATTGTGCAATGGCAGATTGGTAGGTATTCTCTATAGCTTCTCAATCTAAGATACTAGCTAGACAAGTTATTAACATTAAAGGAAAGTTTAAATATCTCACTTTCCAAGATATTTACAATAAATGTAATACAAGGGTTGAACCCTTATCTAAAATATCACTTACCTCAATTTCTAGAATCATTTTCTTTGAAGAATGGCAGTCCACTAATCTGATCCAAAGAGAGTTTTTTTGGTTAATTTTAACGAAAAATTGATAGAGATTTTTAAAACTTGAACTCAAGTTACTTAATTTATAGAATTTGAGTGCCTCAAGGGTTTTTCATGGTGTTCAATCCATTTATGCATTCAAAAATGTATTTTAGACAACAAAAATTCATAATCTTACTTAAGATTGTAAAGTCAGATTATGGTGAAAATGTCATTTCTTTTATAAGTTAATTTTGTATGTAACTCATCTTAATTTGTTTCATAACTATGAAATATTTAAAAATTTAGCTTTATTATAACCTGATTAAAGCCATAAGTAGTGACTAAATTCAAACTGCACAACATAATTACCCAGTGTCTCTTTTCATGTAATTTATGTCAATTGTGGTTCACATTGTCATTTATTGTGTGGAGGCCCTTTGACAAAACAGATGCTACTAGGTCACGCTAATTTTATCCACCATGATATAAAACCTAGGTTGAGCATCCACCTTCATATTTGGGATAACAATATTTCGAAATACCCTTTCCTTTACATAATTTAATTTAAATGAGGGAATCTAAATAATAATATGATCATTATTATCAATTAAAAGTACATAAGCATGTACATTTCTTATATTTAAATTTAAACAATTCAATTATATATTAATTGAGTTTCCTCTATTTGTTGTAAGTGGAGAATAATCCAACTTTTAAGTCAGTGCGAGATTGGAAAATGAGCTATGCTCAAAAACTCCTTCATTTATTTGTAGAATTATTTATAGATTAATATAGTTGTATATTAATCTAGATTTATATTAATTGACCAAGTTTAAATCAACATACTTTGAGTTCAAATTAATAAAATCATTGTTTATATGAATCTAGTGTAATAATCAACCATGGTATGTAACAACACCACAAAAACCTTGTTACAAATAGTGTGGCATCTCTCTAAGATGTTAGTAAAAAAGGCCTATTAACCCTTAAAACCCTTCTATATCAGTATCAAACTCTCTTTCGTGACCCTCATTACAAAGAGAGTATAAAAATATTATATATTGTAAGCTTATACTCTATATTGTATAAAATTTTTATATTAATTGTGTGTTGTTCGGGAACTCTAGTTTTGACCAGCAAGGGCTCGATGCCAATTATGAGGGGTTGAAAAATTCTTCTTGGTGTTCTCTAGCTCTGTGTTTGGTTTCCCTTTCATCATAGATATTGAAGAAAGACATGAAATGTGTAATGAATTTCTTAGGATTTTCCGAAGTTTCATAAGTTACGACTTTCTCGAGTTTGTTTCTTTTCTTGTCTTTCATCTCAAGTTCCATTTGCCTCGCCCTCCTTGGATGAACTGGTGAAGGGGACCTTTGCCCCAATGGCGAAGGAAGGTCAAAATGATGTTGAGAATATTTGAATCCATAAAAGTGTTAAAATTTAGAGACAAAGGGGTATTCAAAAATTTAACACTGTATATGGATTTAGAGACCCATTTGTCTCTAAAATTTAACACTGCAGATGGATTTAGAGACCTCTATAGTGAAATGAAACACTTCAGTATAAAAAGTGTAGTTTTCTATTTTCAGAGTGACACAATTAAAAATTACTAACATAAATGACTAGTTCATATACTTTTTGTACTTATTATTTGGTCATATTGTTATTCTTAGACTATAGTAGTCATTTACGTTAATCATTATTAATTTTGTCACTTATTATATAGTCATATATTTTAGTTTTGGTCTAAATTAGTCATTTCAGTTAGTCATTTTTAGTTTGGTCACTTATTATCTATTCATATATTTTATCCCTAGACTAAATTAGTCATTAAAGTTAGTCATTTTTAGTTCAGTCACTTAAAATTGATCAACTTTAGTAGCAATTCACTTGAAATAATTGCAATGACTAATTTTTTTAGTCACCTAGTCACTAATTTTATCATTTTCTACTAGTGTTTGGCCTGGTTGTATGTGAATAAGGTGTTGTTTTCTGCTCAACACTCAACTTCAGAATAATTCCCAAGGGATCATAGGACCAATTAAAACTCAAGCTGAATTTCATCTGATTTAACAAATTCTCTGCCTCCTTTGTTGTTGCTCTGATATTAACAATGAAAGGGCCAATCTGTTTCTTGAGCTTGAATTATGATTTCTTCTTCGTGGATACAAAATGAAAATCATCCATGTTCATCATTTTCCTAGTGTATTCTAAGGAAAATATTCTTATTGGCACAAATACTGGTAGCCTGTAGGGAGGAATTTCACAACCATATACTCTAATATTTGTATAGTTTTGGTAAGGATACTAGCCTCCAACTTTAGCTTTCTCAGTAAGTTGTAAAATTCTTCCGATTTTAGGTGAAATCCTTGGTATTACATCATTGTTGAAAAGACATAAGGGCATATGCATAAATTGTTTTACAAAGTCACTGAAGGAGTACTCTTTTGTATTATTTCTTACTAAGGACGTCCAATGAATGATTGATTGAGGTTTTCCTTGTGTATCTAACTTCTGCAATGGGAATTTCAACCTTTATTCTTGATGAAATAAAATAAAATACACAAGAATTGATTGATGTTTGATTGATTTCTAAAATAAACTCATTGTAATTAAAAATCGATGAAGGCTTATTACCCACAGAGAAAACTGGAAAAAGAAAAAAAAAACCCCAGTATCACTTCATCTTCCAACTAATTGGTAGGATAACCTAACAAACAATAAACCATGGAAATAATATTCCTTAACATTTCTAAAGAAAATTAAGTGAAATAGTGTGGATTAGTTCTAGGAAAATTCAGACTTTTCAGGTCGGAATTTCTCAAAAATATGAGCTCGCTAGGGAAATGTAAGTTTCTGATAGATCTCAATTAGGGAATCAATAGAAAAGGGGTGCATATGATCTTGGAAATTAATTTGGAGTGCTTGGTATATGGATTCAGGTGTAATGGCAAATAAGACTTCATTATTTTGGGAAATTACAACCCTCGGACTGGGAAGGTACCTGAGATGGTACCAGATGAGAAATTATGGGAAGGTATGTGTTTGGGGAAAGACAAAGTGAGGCAAAAAATTCTCACGGATACTCAATTCGTCATTAACATCTTGAAATTTTTGGTTTTTTCTAGTTGTGGAGTTCATACAAATCGAAATCATGCTAGGTCTCTGAGATTTTATAATGGCTATCAATCAAAGGGAGCTCATATAAGTTAACGACAGAAGGAAATGTAGTTCTTTATACAAATAATTTATACTTTCCTTTGTGATAATACATTGTAAACAACAATTTACCAGCTAGGGTGGCAAATTACCAGGCTATGGCGATCACTGACATAGGGAGATGAATGTGTAATTGTGAAATTCGAGGCCACACCTGCGGTGCGAGAAGAAGAAATGGTGGAAAATAGTATGTAGGCCAATGACATTTTTAAAAAGAGGAGGTTTGAATGAATTAACATGTTATAACGGTTTTGGGCACATCTAATAAATAAACTACACATTAGAGGGGAGAATTAATTATCTAACGGTTACATAAATATTTGACGAGAGGAGTTTAATTATGTAACGGTTATTTAGCGATTTTACGGGAGTGAATAAAAGAAGGACAAGTGGCAAGGTATGAGCAGGGGTGAGAGTGGAACCGGGAATGAAAAGTGGTTTTCGAGGGGGGTGGGTAGTTAAAGGTTTTAGAGCGGGGGATCCTAAACTCATTATGGCCCACCACGTCTGGTTTAGTGGTTTTTTCAAATAAGCTTTTCATACCCTCCCATTAACCTTCGAAAGTGCAAGGGGGGCGAGTAGGGGGGGGGGGGGTCCCCAAATTCATCATCCATCGTTGATCCAAACAGGGATGATCTCATCCATTGCTTTACAATGGAGCATTATTTCTATGCGAAAAAAATGTCAAATCATCTCTGTTTACAGTAAAATAATCCTCTGAAAGATAAAAGATTAAAAATAATAACAATATAAAATAAATCAAAGAGGAATTTTAACTATCACACTAACTTAGGGATTTTAATTTATTATATATATATATATATATATATATATATATATTCCATATCCATTTTCTTTCTCTTATTTTGATTTTTATTTATTTATTTTTCTCATTTTTCTTTTCATTTCTTTCTTTCTTTTTTTATTCTCTTTTTAATTTTTTTTAATTTTTTCAACATAAAGGAAAAAGTATAAAAAAACTAGGGTAAAAATAAGCTAGAACACAATGTTGGACATGTGGTGGAGAGCATCGCAACATATATTTTCCATCACATCATGGTGGTATACCTTAGATTTATAGTGCTCGGAAGGCATAGACAATTGGAGTTGTTCGATAGTGTATTCCTCAGATTATGCAGCAGTGGATAAAAAACATACTGATCATTAGGCATCCATTGTCGAGATGGAAGATAATCTTTGTGATCATGTTTTTTTCATTCTGATTTACCCTATATCTACCTATAGTTATCTTAGTATTGACCTAGTGGACAAGTGCTTCTTGAATAAATAAGTGCATGCAGAATCTTGGGTGGTGTAGTTGGCTACAGGGACCAAGAGAAGAGTTCATCATTAAGTGATGTCTTGTGTGTTTGAGCTGAATGGTATTCCTACATTAGCACATCTAATTGTGCTTCCTTTGGGGTCATACAATATTCTTTTGGGTATGGATTGGTTGTTCATTCACAAGACTAAAGTGGACTACTATGACAAGGTTATTAAGTGCTTAGATGATGGTGGCGAAGGGAGAATATTGTAGAGAAAGAAGAAGCCTATAGCAACGAGAACAATTACAACTATGTCAGCAAAGTGTAGTTGAAGAAATGGATGTGTATTATTCTAGTGTCAAATGGAAATATGTTGAGGAAGATGAAGCCATGAAGAAGTATCATGTTTTGCAGCAATTTTAAGATGTGTTTCCTCCAAATATTTCAGAGTTGCCTCCTCATATAGAGGTGGAATTTTCTATTGAGTTGATGTTAGGAGAAACAACGAGATCTAATGCACCTTACATTATGAGCACTTTAGAGTTGGTGGAATTGAAGTTACAGCATAAGGAAATGCTTGATAAGGGATAAATAAGGCCAAGTGTATCACCTTGGGGAACACCAATATTGTTTATAAAGAAGAAGGATAATTCTCTCATATTGTATGTTGATTGTAGGAAAGTGAACAAGCTGACTATCAAGAACAAGTATCATTTTCCATGAATTGATGATTTTTTTGATTGGTTGAAGGGAGTAGCATTATCCTTGAAGATTAGTTTGAGATCGAGATATCATTAGGTGCACATAAAAGAAGAAGAAAGTTTACAAGGTTGAATTTTGTACCAGGTATGGATGTTATGAGTTTGTGGTGTTTCCTTTTTGTCTTACTAATGCTCTAACCACTTTCATATGTTTGATGAAAAGTGTGGTGCATCTTTATTTGAACACGTTTGTGATATTGTTTACTGGTGATATATCAATATACTCCAAGAACGAGGAAGAGAATGTGGAGCACCTGGCATCAATGATGATATTTTTTAGAGAGCATCAATTGTATGCCAAGCTTAGAAAGTGTAGTTTCTTTCATACTCGGATTCATTGATGCAGGAGCATCCTGCTCAAATGTCATTATTTATTTGAGTGATTTAGGGGGTGATGTTTTTTTAAATTATTTTATAAATTGTGTACATTTTAAAAATTAAGAGGAAAATCTGAGTGTGAGGTTTATTGTAAATATTCTCTTATAATTGAGAATATGAGAGGAGCTAGTTTGTATAGATATCTTAAGGATTATGAGCTCCTTAAATAGAAATTTGTTGAGTTAAAGGAGGGATAGGATATTTTAGGATTTAGTTGAGTCAATTGTGGAGGAAATCATGGATTCAAATAAATTCACATTATGTATAAATATGAGCTTGTATGAGGATGGATAATATATAGAGGATGGAATAGGACAGGAAAAAAAATAAGAAATCGTAGAGTAGGAATGGTGTGACAGTGTGTGGAAAAAGGTGATTAGAGATGTAGATGGCCTAAGGAATGATTATCAAACCAAATATTGTGTGTATAGTTGAATGAAAAAGTGTAAATTATATTATTTTGGTTATAAATGAATTGAGTGGTTGTTTTTTTATGGTTCTCTACAACTGATTGTGACAAGGCACTAAAATCGTGATGCCAAAGTCAAATTATGGCATTGATCTGTGACAAGGCTAAAATATTTTCAAAGGGAATTTGATTCATCTGAGGGACAATATTCATTTTGAGATCAAATTCTGAAGTATTGGGGGGAATAGTTCTCACATAGCAAAATATTGGTGTTGTGGTTTTAGATACCTTGTTTATTGATTGATCACTATGTAATACAGGTACATGTGAATTGATCATTTATGTTGGATTCTCAGAGTCCAGACTATATAAAGTCGTGAAGAGTAGTGATTTTTTGGGGGATTGTACAGGTTAATTATGGATTCTGCTCAGTTCTTATTGACATTAACATATTCATACATCTAGTTCGTAATCTACTATATAGTAAATTGTATGCATACTTATAAATCATGGAATTGTCGACGTGGACTTGTAGTATACAAGTGCAAGAATAGAGTAAAGCTTTTATATGCAAGGACCACTGATTGTTCAGTGCGTTGAACACTGAGTGAAGTTGAATACAAAGAAAAGGCTCTGGAAAACCTACATAAACATTAGGAATTTTAATTTATTGCAACCACGAATCGTTGGAATAGTTTTAGCAAATAGAGTTTTCTGGTAGCCTTATCGATAGTTGTTTCCCTGTGTCAGAAGGGTTTTCAAACATTACTCAATGGTGTATTTCACTGGCATTGATGGATGTTCGAATTTGGAAATGATTTTCTATATTCTATTAAACCTTTGAATACAAATTGCGCTCATATTTCCTATTCATTGTATAATATTGGGTTTTCTATTAAGGATTTGGAGTGAACCAATTCTTGCTTTTGTAGTGAATAAATAGAACAATGAGGTAAAAATGTTAAGGAGAAAAGTAGCATGTTTTGATCCTTCTTATAGGTTTGGATTTTTTTGGATATTAACATATGTAATGGATTGAGATGGACCATTATATATGGTTATTATCTTGGCCCTTCTGATTATTTCCCTAGTATGCTTCGTTGGTTTGCCAGTGTTATAGGAATGAAGTCTCTTTCTTGAGACTATTTTGGGGTTTAATAGACCTGCATTGCCATCATTTGGTATCGAATCCAAAAGAAGATTCTTTCGTATGGAGACTTTGTGATTGCGTCATTTGACAAGGAAAAAGCAAGAAAGAAGAGAAATCTGATTTGAAATTTGATTGAGATAAATCTTGTTTTTGTTATTTGAATTTGGAATACTGGCGATTGCATGATTTAACCTTGAATAAACAGTGAAGAGACATGGAAGAAATATATAATTTGAGATAAGGAGATCAGATTTTCTTTAAAGGGAGATTGAGAATATTTTTCTGAGGTATATAGAGCATTGATAACTGCAACACTAAAAGTAGAATCAACAGAAGAGGAAATTGCAGCAGCAACAGAGATTAGACAATGAGGTATGGTATTCTTGTTAATTTTTGATGAAATACTGATTGCAAGTAACAGTATGAGGATGTTTAAATGATTGTGGGAAAAACAATGAATTTTTGATGATGATGATGAACCTATCTAGCTATAGTTTGGAATAAGGGAGAGAGGTGGCTAAGTGCAAAAGAGAAGAGAAGCTATAGGAGGTTCAAGGGAGTAGACCAAAGGAGAATAATCAAGAAGAGATCAAGCTTAATGATGAAGCTTGATAGAGTATTTAGTAGTACGTGAAAATTGTAGATCACCAAGATGAGCACGGGTAAGCTCATCAGAAAAATGATCATGGAGAATAATAGAAAAGGTTCAAATAAATGTCAAATGAGTAATGAAGAGCATGAGATAAGTCTCACAGTGATGAGATCACAGTTGGATATACTAATGGAATGGCTACAAGGAAAAGAAAATGAAGACTGAAGACATGGATGGAGAATGAGGAGATGGGTCAAATGGAACCTATTGCAAAAGAAATGGAATGCAAAGATTATAAAAAAGTTCAGAGAACTTGAAAAAGTACATATTTCTTTGTTGGTGAAGGAGAGACTGAAAGGAATTGAGTCACAACAAAGAGGATTTGTTGAAACCTAGAAAGTCCATTATAGAAGATCAGTGCTTGAAGCATCAAATGAGGCCAAAAGGTCTTGTAATTTTAACAATGATAGTTTTTTTATGTATGAAGGTACAATATCAAATGAGGAGTATGTTTCTATGAAGGAGAAGAAACCTATGATAGCTAATGACTATAGAAAATATCCAGAAAGAAATTATGGTCAAGAAGAAGTTATTTTAGAACCTGAAGGGAATTGGGATGATTGTTCTTCATTCCATGAAGCTGAGTTATCAGCTCAATTAGAGAAGGAAACAGAGGTAAGTAATGGATATGATGTGAAATCAGCTACTAATGCTTCTATTGAAGCCGCACAACAATGTATCATAGAGCAGTTGACTGCTGCTACAAGTGAAATGGTCATGTTTGACAGCCAGGACGAAAAAAAGTCAAAATAACCAATGAAGGCTTCAGGAAAGAATGAAAAGGTTGATCTTAATAATAAATCTCAAGCTGAAAATGGTGATGAGGTATTTGAAAAGCCTGTGAAACAAGATTCTGAGGAGGAGAATTTTCTGAACAAATTGAACACATTGAGAATTCATGATGAGCTCGTCATTTCTTTCAAGGAGCACTTGAAGACTGGAGATTCTCTGAAACAATTACAACCCTACATACAATCTTCAAATGGTTCTCCATAGAAAATCAAGAATGAATTTTTTGAAGCTCTTTTCGAGGGCGTTGGAAAAGGATCTCGTAGAGAGTCCGTTATGAAGAAATTTTATCTATCTGGAGTCATGCAAGATGAAAATTCTCAGTCCATGTTGTTTAGTGCTATTGACACATTTTGTAACCATGCACACATTGAAGCGGTCAAAGAAGTTTCTCTACTTCTTAAAGTTTTATATGATGAGGAAATCTTCGAGGAAGAGGGGGTTAATCAAGAACCCTTGGGTCCTTACATAGTTGATGAATTGCGAGAATATTATAATTCAGGCTACTTCATAGAGGGTACATTGTTATGGGTTGAGGGAAGAAATAATTAGATGCCACTATCTTCCATTCAGGAATTATATTCACCAGTTATTTCCAATGAAACCCAGCTAAGTTCATATGAGGATGATGTTAGTTACTCATTAAATCAATCTAATAGTCAACCCCAAGCTAATGGGTACCTGACTATGTCCCACACCTCTGATATTTCACTGAAGGCATCAGATAATGATGATGATTTTGTTATAGGGAAAGAGGAGGTGAGTCAAGCAGAGGCTTTGATGTTTGGAAAAAAAAAGAGGTTAGAGGCATATGTACATAGTTTGAGAGAATAACTTGAGACACAAATATATGATCCAAATGAAAGGCCTTACACCCCTCCTGATGGAGAGTAGGAATTCACATATGATGATGGAACTATGTACAGAGGGGACCATAATCTCCGAGCCTAGGTTCCACAAGATGACTCCTCTGATAAAGATTCACTATACAGACTGGAGGAAGTGACATTTGTGAATGGAGAGGAAATTTTGCCATCAATAATGATTGCTAACAACTCTAATGAGAAGGAATGCAAAGATGATTCCTTACCTATAGAATCAAAAGTCGGCTTAAAACGAAAGTTGGAGGATGATCGAGATGAGAAAAACGAAGCCAACACCCCAGTAGATGGTTGGTTTGATTTGAAGTTCAACACACATGTTTATGTGATAGGATTACCAAACGGTGTTACTACTGAAGAAATTATAGAGGCATTTTCAAAATATGGGATCATCAAAGAAGATATTGATACTAAAAATCCATGAGTAAAGATTTACAATGACAAAGAGATTGGTAGAAAGAAAGGATATGCACTTGTGACTTATTTGAAGGAGCCTTCAGTGGATTGGGCAATTCAAATTGGGGATGATACTCTTTTACGTCCAGGTGGAAAGCAACTTATGTCTATCAGTAAAGAAAAATTTGAACAGAAGGGGGAGACTGGAGCACTCCAAGAATCTAAAATCAATTTGGAGAAGCAATTTGAGGAGCTTACATGGTATGTGCAGTTGGAGAAGTGTATGAGGGCAGACTTGGAAGAAGCCAAAGGACATGAGATTGCAAAGCTACAATCTTCTTTATAGGAGATGTGTGACCAAGTGAAAGATGCCAATGACTTGTTGGCAGAGGAGCGAGAAGGAACTAGAAAGGCAATGGAATAGATAAAGGAAATTATAAAAGAGACTCCAGTAATTGTTGTGGATTTTGAAAAGCTCGAGATTCTCATAAAGGAGAATGAGAAACTAAAGGAATTGGTAAATTCACTCAATGAAAAAATAGACAAGGCTGAAAAAAATATGCTAAATTCGAGAAGCTGAGTGAAGAAAGACTGAAGAACCAGTAGCAAAACAGAGTTTGGAATCCTGGAGGTAGCAAGTTATTGAAACTTGTGGTTGTCCCATTATTATAGAAAAGTGACAGACCTCATAAACAAGAGTCGATGGAAATTTTTCTACATGGGGAGTCTGATGCAGGAGCATCTTGCTAAAATTTCATTATTTATTTGAGTGATTTAGGGGGTGATGCTTTTTTAAATTATTTTATAAATTGTGTACATTTTAAAAATTAAGAGGAAAATCTGAGTGTGATTTTTATTGTAAATATTCTCTTATAATTGATAATATGAGAGGAGTTGGTTTGTATAGATATATTAGGGATTATGAGCTCCTTAAATAGAAATTAGTTGAGTTAAAGGAGGGATAGGATATTTTAGGATTTAGTTGAGTCAATTGTGGAGGAAATCATGGACTCAAATAAATTCACATTATGTATAAATATAAGATTTTATGATGATGGATAATATATAGAGGATGGAATAGGACAAGAAAAAAAGAGAGAGCGTAGAGTACGAATGGTGTGACAGTGTGTGTAAAAAGGAGATTAGATATGTAGACGGCCTAAGGAATGAATATCAAACCAAATATTGTGTGTATAGTTGAATGAAGAAGTGTAAATTATATGCTTTTGGTTATATATGAATTGAGTGGTTTTTTTTTTTTTCTTTGCAACTAATTGTAACAAGGCATTACAATCGTGATGCGAAAGTCGAATTCTGGCATTGATCTGTGACAGGGCTAAAATATTTGCAAAGGGAATTTGATTCATCTGAGGGAAAATATCTGTTTTGAGATCAAACTGTGAAGTATTGAGGGGAATATTTCTCACATAGAAAAATATTGGTGCCACGGTTTTAAATACCTTGTTTATTGATTGATCACTGTGTAATACAGGTACAGGTGAATTCATCATTTATGCTGGATTCTCAGTGTCCAGACTATAGCAAGTCATGAAGAGTAGTGATTTGCTGGAGGATTGTCTAGGTTAATTATGAATTCTTCTCAGTTCTTGTTGACATTAACATATTCATACATCTAGTTCGTAATCTATTATATAGTGAATTATACGCATAATTATAAATCATGGAATTGTGGACATGGACTTGTAGTATACAAGTGGAGGAACAGAGTAAAGCTTTTATATGCAAGGACCATTGATTGTTCGGTGCGTTGAACATTGAGTGAAGTTGAATAAAAATAAAAGGCTCTGGGAAACCTACATAAACGTTAGGAATTTTAATTTATTGCAACCACGAATCGTTGGAATAGTTTTGGAAAATAGAGTTTGTTGGTAACCTTATCGATAGTTGTTTCCCTATGTCAGAAGGGTTTTCAAACGTTACTCAAAGGTGTATTTCACTGGCATTGATGGATGTCCGAATTTGGAAATGATTGTCTATATTCCAGTAAACTTTTGAATACAAATCAAGCTCGTATTTCCCATTCAATGTATAAGATTGGGTTTTCTATTAAGGATTTGGACTGAACCAATTCTTGCTTTTGCAGTGAATGAATAGAACAACGAAGTAAAAATTTTAAGGAGAAAAGTAGCATGTTTTGATCCTTCTTACATGTTTGGATTTGTTTGGATATTAATATATGTAATGCATTGATATGGAGAATTATATATGGTTATTATCTTGTCCCTTCTGATCATTTCCCTAGTATGCTTCATTGGTTTGGCAGTGCTATAGGAATGAATTATCTTTCTTGAGACTATTTTGGGGTTTAACAGACCTGCATTGCCATCATTCATTACTTGAGGCATGTTATTTCTAAGGAGGGGATATTAGTCGACCTGAAAAATATTAAAGATATCATGGAGTGGTCAAGTCCTAGGAATTGAGAGAAAGGGAAATCAATTTTAATGGACTAACGAGTGTATAGCTATTTTTGAGAAGTTTAAGAATTAGCTTACTAATGTTCCATTATTGAAAATTACAAACCCTAGTAAGGATATTGTGGTGTGTACAGATACTTAGAAGGAAGGACTTGGTTGAGTCCTGATGCAGTAAGGACATGTGGTATGTTATGAGTCAAGGGAGTTGAATGAGCATGATAATATCTATGTAACTCGTGATCTTTATCATTCATGCATTGAATATGTGGATACATTATCTTCTTGGGAGGAGGTTTTTTTTTGTGAGTGATCATAATGAGTTGAGATACTTGTTTGACCAATGTAATCTAAATGCTAGGAAAGTTATATGGTTGTCTACACTCAGTGAGTTTGACTCTAACATTAAGTACATTAAGGGCAAGGAGAATAGGGTTGCAGATACTCTTAGTAGAAGAGTGCAGATGAATCATATTTCAATTGTAAGCTCTTATGGAACAAATTTACAAGAGAGGATCTTGCACATAATGTAGCATGATCAAAGGTATCATCAATTGAAGAAGATATTGCAGTAGCATGGTGAAGTTGATAGGGATTAGAAGTATCACCTCACAAAAAATGGCTTGGTGAGATTAAAGAGCATGATTTATGTATCTAATATACTGAGTTAAGGAAGCTTATCTTGAGGGAGTTTCATGTCAATCCATATTCAGGTCACCTAAGATATCAAAATACTTTGACATTTGTTAAGAAGTTCTACCATTGGTTGAATTTGAAGAAAGTGGTGAATGAGTTTTTGCAAGGTGGTTGAACTATCAGTAGGTGAAATCTGAATGCAAGTATCTAGTTTATCTAGTGCAGCCTATTATGATTCTAGAATGAAAATGGGAGGCTATTTCCATGCACTTGATTACAGGTTTGTTGAGGACATCGAAGCCACATGATTCCATCATGATTGTGGTTGACAACTTGATCAAGGTAGCTCACTTCATTATAATTAAGTATACTAATTCATCTAGTGAGGTAGCTCAAATATTCATTAGGGAGATTGTGAGATTGCATGGTGTTCCCAAGAATATCATATCAAACATAGGTTCCAATTTCACTTCTAGGTTTCAGAAGGATATATATGCAGTTTTGGGGACAAAGTTAGATTTTAATACAACTTATCATCTGAAAAACGATTTACAGACAGAGCTGGTTAATAGCATTCTCGAGGACATGTTGAGGATGTATGTCATGCATCAAAAAAGGAAGTGAGAGGAGTATCTTCCACTGGTTGAGTTTGCATATAATAATGGGTATTGGGAATCCTTGAAAATTAGTCCATTTGAGACTCTCTATGGGCGGAGTTATAATAATCCTATCAACTGGAGTTATCCAGAGAATAGGGTGTTGATTGGACTAGACATGTTGGGTGAGATGGACTAGGAGATGTAGGTTATTAAAAGGAATTTAAAGGAAACATAAGATAGGAAGAATAGTTCTACAAATCAGAATAGATCATTCAAGGGGTTTCAGGTTGGGGAGAATGTGTACTTACAGATCAGGCCCAAGAATATATCCTTGAGGATTGTGTCATGTGCTAAGTCTACACCTCAGTATTGTGGGCCTTTTGAGAACCTTGAGAGGATTGGACTAGTGGCCTACCGCCTTGCACTACCAACAACAGTGAAATTACATGATGTCTTTCATGTTTAATTTCTTAAGAGATATGTATAGGATGCTAATCATGTGATTGATTGGTTTATATTATAGGAGGAACCAGAGGATGAACTATAACGAGAACCTCAGATCATTTTGCAACGAAAACAAATCACGCTCTGGAACCAAGCAATAGAGAAATTTAAAGTGTAGTGGAAGCACTTTGGGCCCGATGAAGCTACATGGGATATGGTTGATTAGATGCATATATGTATTGTAAATGTGTAGATGTGTTTGAATTATGTGTTTTGGTTATGTTATGCATATATGTATTGTAAATACTATGATGTGTTGTGTTGTAAATCTCTAATAATTATTATGTTTTACATATTGCATCGAGTTGTGTTATAAATCTCCAATAAGAAATATATTATTCATGGTTTCAATCGTTTGGTATGATGTAAATGCTACATCGAGTTGTGTTATAAATCTCCATGGGAAACATGTTTTGTGGGTTATAAGCGTCATTGAAAATTAAGGACAATGTTCCCCTAAGGGAGAGGAGTTTGTAACAACCCTTGATGTATTTTCCATGTAAATAAAATAAAACCAAGGTCGTGGGACACATTTTCCAAGATGAATGCTGGTAAAAATATTATAGTGAGCATCACTTGTGGATTAATATTGGCTATGGAAATTGGCAAAGGAAAAGAGGCAATAAATGGAATTTAATTCTGAAAATGAAGGAAAATATGAGAAAAGGAAGGTGACGAGACACAAATTTTCATGCAAGGGAAATTAGAGGAAACATGAAGGAAAATGAAGAAAAAAGACATCAGAGAAACAATTGATGGCTTTTGTCAGTTGAGTTTCCGTTCTCTCCTTTCACACTCTCATTCTCTCATATTCTTGCACAGTTAGAGTGTTCCTGGAGATTTCTTAGAGCACTCTAACATTCACTTGGATTGGAGAAGGAAAGTAAGGGAGCGTAAGGGAAATTTTGTATCAATAGCTACAACAGGGATTCTTTGCAGGTAGCATGTTGTGTGTGTTATTTTCTTGTTGATTTTTGGATTCATGGTATATGCATGTGGTTCCTTGGTTATCTTTTTTCATTGGCATGAATATTTGTGCGAATTAATAGTGGTTTCAGCCTTGCCTTGCCATCTCCTGGATAAGCATGGTATTGCAGGTTTCCCACTTGTGTTTTTTATTGGTTCTCAGGTTCCCTATGGTTGTGTCTTTGAACAGACGCTATGGAGCCCTGAAACAACTTGGGTTGGGTTACTAGTTCCTAGAGCTTGCAGGTTGATACAAATGCTCTACATCCTTGTGGCTTGAGTTACTAGTCCCTAGAGCCGTAGCATGGAACAAATTCTTGGGAGCCATGACTTTGTTATGGGTTTAGTTACAAGTTCCTGGAGCCCTTAACAACTTGGGTAGAGACCGATCTAGTTTTTGTTAGTAATGTCTCTACCGTGTAGGTGAGATCACTTTGGTCTATGGTTGCGGCGCTTTGACCTCTCGAAGCCCTGGTTTCTTTTGTTTTGGTCTAACCCTTGTGATTCGAAATTCATGCTTAGAATATGGCATGGGGGTGATTGTCTGAAATAGAGATTTGGTTCAACACAATATATGGTCGGGTGGTACGTGGAAGTCCTTGACTTAGTTGGAATTTTCTTATGTTAAGAAGAGTTATTTTCCTATTATGATATATGAGCACTTGTACTATTTATCACATTGACATTATGGTTGATTTGTTATGGTCTCTATTCTAGTAATATGCTGGCCATATACCTAGTTATATGATGTACTCCATTTATGGCTCCTGTTCATGATTTGTTAAGTTACTAGATGGTGGATCAATGCATGGACTAAAAAGTGTTGTTGCAGCTAGTTACAGAGTGCTTTGAGACTTCTTGATGATTCTCATATAAATTATAAATTTTATGATTATATATGCATTCAAGACCTATAGCTTTCATATGTAACATATGTTTAGAAAAATTCATATACTGCATTAGGCATGTTTAGGTCAATATCTTTCTTATTTTTTGTTTATTTAGCATTTTCATCATTATTTATATGATTCTGGAGAGTTATAGGCAATTTTGGGTATGTTGAAAAGTGTAACTAGGTTTGGTCTACATAATTACATTAAGTATGAATTTATGTAATGAAGAGACAAAGACAATAAGGTTTATTTTCTAATACTTTCCTCATGGGTTTTAAGAGCAAGGAATCTTTATTATAGGCCAATATTTCTTCTTGATACATTTAGGAGTTTGTCATCTTTTCATAAATATAATTTAGAGTCATGTACATGATGTGAGTTACACTTGTAAAAGAAAATATATTTATGTAAAGTGTAGGCTCCAAGACCTTGGCATGGTGCTCCAAAGAAGTCAGCTCAAGTATGTTGGAAATACACTTTGAAGAAAACCTATCCTCCTAGATCATGTCATCCTAGAGGCAGAGAGAAAGTCACTATATAAGAGGGATTGTGGCCTCATTATAGCAACAATATTTTGGTCATATCTTGGACATGTACGAAAGAAAAGTGTGAGGACGCAATAAATTGCAAAGGAAGTGACTCCAATTGGAGTGAAGTAGGAGGCATCTCAACAAAGGAAGAATGATATTCATATATCTCTATTTTGGGTCAATACTCCTTTCGCATATCTCTGAAAAGGGCCAAAGATATATTCATCATGAAGGAAGGCAACCAAATTGTATTTGTTAGGTCCCTATATTACTAGTGTAGTCCCTTATTGTTGTTAGTGTATCCCCCTTAATGTTATTGTTGTACTGCTATAACCCCCATATTGTTATTATTGTGCCCTTACATTATTATTGTTAGGTTGGCTAGGATTATATTGTGATCCCATGGACCTCCTATATATAGAAAGGAGGTTTTGTCATTTGTATCATCCAAGAATTGTTCATTTATGTAATGTAAAGGATTTTTCCCCCTCAAAGTGGCTTATTTCTAACAAGTTGATCTCTCATTTCTTCTATTTTTGGAGCTGATTTCATAACATTTGGTATCAGAGATTTGGATTCTAGGGTTTCGCTACTTCAAATAGGTCATCGTGGCATGTTCGCTATAACCTTTTTTCTACGTGGGTTTGGACACTAAAAAAAAAAAACATTTCGAAGAAATGCTGAGGAAATTCTTGTAAAAATTTTAGATACTGGTTTGCAATATGCTCGGAGATATGATCTGTGGAAAGTAGGGTTTTTGCAAGCTCCTGAATTTCATCTAAAAGAGGTGACCTTAGGAAAATCATCATAACTCTCTCTCTAAGCATCAGATTGGAATTATATTAAAATTGGCTGCATAACACAGACTATAGTTTCCTTTGTATCAATTTCAAAGCCAAAGGGGGAAACAGTGAGACGTGGCACACCATACAATTTCTCTCTACCGAACGAGTCCATAATTAGGTCATTGTGGGATATTGGGCATAACATTGGCTTGAAGCATCCAAATCAAGTAATACCTGTGGCATTCGAAAGAATATTCAGAGGGCTACTACAGGACCGAATTTTAGATATTGAAGATCTGAAATCACAAATATAATTCAGTTTTAATATCAAGCTCCTCAAAAGCAAGAAAAAGGTGTGTATTTTTTTTCAAATTGCATAAGTATTTTTTGAAAAATCAGTTTGAAGTGATTCCAAGGGAATATTGAAGCATAGATATCAATATTGGGTTCTTAAATGGCCCCTAAAAATAATTCAACACTCGTTAAGTCCTCAGAATACTCTACTATGTATCATGAAGAGGAATAAGTGCAACATGATATATCAAAATTACAAGACAAAGTGCACGAAATTTCGCTCTCACAAAGAGCATCAAAAAATGAAATCAAATTTTTGAAGAAATGCATGGAAGCTAAGATGGATGGTTTCAAGAAAGGCATGGGATCTAATATTAATGGAATGGAATCTAATATGGATGGAATCGAAGCTAAGATGGATGAAATTGACAAAAAATGAAATACAACATGGAAGACCTGAAGAATGATCTAAAAGAAGACATGTAAGGTTTGAAGGAAGGTTTGACAAACTTGATACAAGAAATGATTCCTAACGGAGAAAATATAGTAGAGGAAACTCATGATGAAAAAAAAATAAATGTTAATCGTGATTTCATAAAATCTAATGTTGGATGGAAGACCCACCATATTCCAAAGATGGATATGACGATGTTTGATGGCAAGGATCGTGTAACATGGATACTATAAATGGAGCAATATTTTGATCTGAGTAATGTGAAAAACATACAAAATGTACGCATTGTAACTTTACATTTAGAACAAAATACATTTGTATGGTATCGATGTCTTTTCTCTCATAAAAAAATATCCACTTGGCCAATTTTTATGGAGGAAATGATATCATATTAAGAGGATACAAAGGGAAACACCTTCTTTAGCCAATTGATAAATCTCAAAAAAAAGGGTTAAATGGTGGAGCACATTGAGGACTTCCAAAAATTGAATATAAGGGTAGTTGATATTCCAGAGGAACACAACATTGATGTCTTCATATGGAGTTTAAAGGATAACATCCAACATGAGGTTCACCTTTGGGAACCTAATTCATTGGAGAAGGCATTCAAATTGGCAAGAAAAATGAAATGTAAAATTATGGCGACAAGGAAGCCTACCATTCACATCTATAAAGATGGAAGTGTTGCTACTCCTAGACTTCTACAACCTACAAGGTTGACATGACAACAATTTAAATAAAAAGGAGCAAAGGATCTTTTCTATAGTTGTGATAGAAAATACACTAAAGGTCATAACTGTGCTAAGAAGAAATTATTTTACAAAGATTGTGAATAGGAGGAAGAAAATGAACAAGAAACTTCAAAATAAGAGAATATACACTAGGAACCAACCCTAGAGAAAGAAGAAATGAGTCTGAAAATATCTTGTAATGCATTGGCGAGAATTACCACTCCTCAAACTCTCAATATAGAAGGACATATCAAGAAGAAAAAGGTAATAGTGTTGATTAACTTGGGTAGTACCCATAATTTGATCCATTGTATGGTAGCCAAGGAATTGAATTGCTTCCATACCCAGCACTAGAATGTCACGTGATGGTTGCAAATGGAGGAACTATAGATTTCTCTAGAAAATTCCATAATGTCAAGCTAACCATGGAGGAATATGTATTGAATAGTCAAATTATTTCCATTCTAATTGGAGGTGCTAATATTGTAATAGGAGTACAATGGTTACAATATTTCAGAATGGTAGCTTTTATTTTTCAAGAAATTTTCTTCAATTTTTTTTCGGAAGGAAAGGAAGTTAAATTATGGGGTATCACAGGGAATTTGAGAAAGATAATAAGCTCTAATGTCATGACAAAGCTTCTAAAAAAATAACAACGAGGCGTAATTGCACAATTATTCTCACTAGAAGTTCCAACATCAAAATCATCTATTTCTCCAGATCTTCAAAAAGTCTTGGAAAATCATTCCAAGGTGTTTGAAACTCCTAAAGGAATCCCACCTATTCATGATCATGATAATGCTATTCATTTGATTCCAGGAAGTGTTCCTCCAAACATTAGGCCTTACAGATATTCTTATTTCCAAAAGAATGAAATTGAACGTATGATTGTAGAAATGTTAGAGGCTAGTATAATTCAACCGAGTCAAATTTTTTTCTTTGCTCCAATATTTTTGGTGCACAAGAAGAATGCATCATGGTGCATGTGTCTGGATTATAGGTAGCTCAATAATCTCACTATTAAAGATAAATTTCCCATTCCTGTGATTGATGAATAATTGGATGAATTACATGGAGAAATTTACTTTATCAAGTTGGATCTTCGTTTAAAATATCATTAAATTAGAATGAAGACTGAAGATATTCCAAAAACAACATTTCAAACTCATGAGGGTCATTATAATTTTTTGGTCATGCCTTTTGGCCTTACCAATGCAGCTTCTACATTTCAAGCATTGACGAATTCCATTTTCAAACCCTTCCTTAGAAAAATTGTATTAGTATTTTTTTATGATATACTAATCTATTGCAGGTCTTGGAAGGATCATGTTCAACATGTTGACAAGGTGCTCAAACTATTGGAGGAGAAACAATTATATGCAAAAACCTCCAAATGTTTCTTTGGAGTACAATAGGTGGAATATCTTGGTCATATTGTATGTCACAAGGGTGTTAAGGGAAACCCTAACAAAATTAAATCCATTAACGAATGGAAATTCCTGATAACCATAAAGAATTTGCGAGGATTTCTTGGTTTAATAGGGTGTTATTGCAAGTTTGTTCAGAATTATGGGATAATAACAACACCTCTAACAACATTATTGAAGAAATATGCATTTTCATGGGCTCCTGAAGCAACTAAGGCCTTTGAACATCTTAAAGAGGCAATGTGCCTAGCACCGGTATTAGTTATTCCAAACTTCACAAAAACCTTTATTGTGGAATATGATGCCTCATGAAATGGATTTGGTATTGTTTTAATGCAAGAAGGAAGAACCATTGCCTTTGAAATTCATCCAATCAAAGGAAAGTACTTACAGAAAGCTATTTATGAGAAGGAAATGTTGGCAATACTAAATCCACTAAATAAATGGCAACCTTACCTAATGGGAAAAAATTTCAAGGTAAAAATTGATCATGATAGTCTTAAATAAATTTTTGAAAAACGACTATCTTCAGAAAAGCAGTAAAAGTGGGTCACAAATATGTTGGGTTATGACTTTGAAATCATCTACAAAAAAGGGAAGCTAAATGTTGTTGCAGATGCACTCTCAAGAAAGGATGAAGAGGTGGAAGCATTTCTTTGTGGCATTTCTATTATCTAACCAGATTGGATAATTGAAGCAATGGATGAATGGAAAAAGGAAGAAGAAGTGTGGACACTCATTCAAAAGTTGCAACAAGATCCTAGTATATCTGATACATTTAGTTGGAAAAATGATTCCTTATGGTATGAATATCTCTTATATACTTGTAAGAATTCCCTTTGAAATTTCACACTTCTCCCTTAGGAGGACCCACGGGATTTTAAAAAACTTACCACAGGATGAAGAAAGAATTTTTTGGGGATGGCCTTACATCTGATATTCAAAATTTTGTGGCGGAATGTTGGTTTTCCAGCAAGATAAAGTTGAGACAATCAAGACCTCGGGTCTTCTACAGCCTTTATCCATTCCAAGTCAACATTGGGAGAAGATTTCAATGGATTTTATGACAGGTTTACCTAATTCTGAAGGAAAGAGTGTCATCACGGTGGTAGTTGATAGACTTAGAAAGCATGCATACTTTTGTGCATTATCTCATCCATTTAAAGCAAGTATAGTTGCAAATACATTTATGGAAACAATTCAAAAGCTAAATGGAAAATAAAATATTATTGTAAGCAACAGAGATCCCATTTTTACTAGAAATATTTGGGCGGAATTATTTTCTTGTTTGGGTACTCAAATAGCTCATAGCTCATCTTATCATCCTCAATCTGATGGGAAAATTGATATAGCGAACAAATGTTTGGAATGATATCTTTGCTGTTTTGTATCTAATAAAAAAACATGACGGTTCAAGTGGTTACCTCTGGTTGAATGGTGGTATAACACTTCCTTCCATACTGCAACATAAATGACCCCATTTATGGCACTATATGGATATCATCCACTGTCCATCACATCATCTTTAAGAGAAAATTCTAAGGTTCAAGAAATGTAAGATCACATCGAGCATCAACAAAAAAAATTCCAACTCTTAAAGGATAGCCTAAATTTAGCAAAAAATCAAATGAAACAACATGCGGATGAACATCACAGCGAGAGAATTTTTTATGTAGGATACTGGGTATTTTTACGACTACAACCATACATAAAATTTCCCTCAAGCAACATAAGAAGGATAATAAATTATCGCCAAAGTACTATGGCCCTTACAAGGTGTTGAAAAATATTGGTACTATGGCATACAAATTAGAACTTCCTACTTCTTCTTGAGTGCATCTAGTTTTCCCATTTCATGCTTAAAGAAGGTTATCGGTGAAAAACTTCTAGTTCAAACAATATTTCCAGAACTTAATGAGGAAGGAAAAATCATATTGGAACCTGAAGTATTCACAGAAAAAAAAACACAACAGCTACGAAAACGTTCAATTTCATAGTATATCAGCAAGTGGAAGAAATTACCCACCAAAGATTCTACATGGGAGGATGAGAATTTTATACAAAAGCATCGAGAGCTACTCAAGGATTAAGGACAATACTTTTTTGAAGGAGAGGGGCATTTTAGGTCCCTATTACTAGTGTAGTCCCTTATTGTTGTTAGTGTAGCCCCCTTATTATTATTATTGTACCCATGTAACCCCCATATTGTTATTATTGTGCCCTTACATTATTATTGTTAGGTTGGCTAGGATTATATTGTGACCCCATGGACTCCTATATATAGAAAGGAGGATTTTCATTTGTATCATCCAAGAATTTTTCATTTATGTAATGTAAAGGAGGTTTCCCCCTTGAAGTGGCTTATTTCTAAGGTCTTGATCTCTCTTTTCTTCTATTTTTGGAGCTAGTTTCATAACAACATCTACAATTCAGTCTTGAGCTGAAAGGAGTCACATATATATCTCGATCTTTGGTCAACATATCTCAGAAAGGAACCAAAGGTAACTACTATAAGAAGGAAGGATACTACATCATGAACAAAGGTTCGTTATTGGAATTTAGAGATATCTAAAGGGTGTTGGAAGTAGGCCAAGAAGGAGACTCTATGAGGTCGAGGATAATATCAAAGAAAGAGCATAAAGGAAAGACTATGTTTAGGGATAGGAACTAAGTTTTCCTAGTACTGGTGCAGAGCAGTGCAAAAAGGAGGGATCGACAAGAGAAGTCAAGAAGAGAAGCGAAAATGGTCTTGGAAGTATATTAGTGTCAAGTTTCTATGTCATGGTCTTGGTACTCGTCAACTGATGATCTATAAGAAGAATTATTATCGGGTTTTCATCTCCAAAAGGGAGATTTTTTTGCCCTGTCTTGAAAGCCTAAGTATTTATGTCTCTTGTTCACTTGGTAATTGACTTGATGAAGAACGTAATAATCTAACAAATATAAGATCTAAGTGAAAGAATCATAACAAAATCACAAGTAATTATCATGAAAGAGAAATTTTAATAAAATACCTAATTTCTTAACATGGTGTCAGAGCTAAGGTGCCAAAGACAAGAAAGGGAAGTTTAGGAAGAAGGCACAAGGTTCAAGCTTCAAACAAGACACCAAGGATTATTCTTCAAGAAGGCATCAAGGATGAAAGAAGGATCTACTTGGTAAATTCAATATCTAGATCTAAGAATATCTTCATTCATTCAAGAAGGAGAACTTTGCAGGAATTTAGGAAAACCATCAACCCATCTCAAGAATACCAAAGACCTCACTCAAAGTAATTATACAATACGGTACTTTCAAGAGGAAAAGAAAGGTCAAGGAGGTGATCTTGATCTTGAATTAATATAAAAGCTATTTGGTGTTGAAGCCAAATCAACATTGTTGGAGACCTTATCAAATCATTATTTTGTTGAAGCCATCATCAAGCCATCCTTGATCATCATCATAATCAAGGATCCAAGGTGATATACCTCTTTAAACCACTCTTAAGGAAGGAAATCTAAGAAGGAGCTTCTAATTATCTACATCATCAACAAGGAAGAAGCTAGTATAGGAAGAAAGCATCTATTCAAGTAATTATATTTGTGAATTCATCTAAATATGTCAAAATGTGTTTCTACAAAGAAAGCAACAAATTGGTTGGGGTTTCAATCTTTCTTGCATGTAAGAAATGGACAGATCTAAATATTATTGGGAATGAATTCATGGACTATATCAAAGGGTCAACAACTAGAACTTCAAAAGAATATAATCAAGAACACTCAAAATACATGAAGAGAGACATAAGATCTCAGAGGATTCTTATAGAATCCATAAATGACTCTCTCATCCCCTATGTATCAAAACTAGAATCTTCAAAATAAATATATGAGAAATTGGTGGAGGTATTCTCGATAAGTACTACAGGGGAAGTAATATCTCTGAGAGAAGAACTATACAAGTTGAATTTGTCAAGTGAGGAAGGAATCACTTCATATTTTATGAATATTTTTGAAATACGAGTTCAACTACGGGAATTGGGAGTAGTAATTTTTGATAGAGAAATGACTACAGTGGTGCTAAATGCTCTACCGGAGGGATGGGGAAATTCAACTTCTAGCATCTATGGGAATAAAGAAGCAACTCCATTCTAGGATCTATTGTCTCAATGTAAAGTAGAGGAAACAATATTAAAAGCTAAAATTGATACATGATTAAATGAATAAAATCAATCCTATGTTTCCATATGAAAAAGGAAGGTAAGATTTGGTAAGTTTGGTCCTCACAAGAAAATAAGAAACATGGATAAGATAAAATTATATGGATGTAATGAAAATGGGAACTATAAAAAGGATTTTCCCAAATATAATAAGGACAAGAGGAAAAAGGAAGAAGCCCATCTCGTCAGAGAAATGGAAGAACCTGACTCAAAGAAACCTAAGAAAGAAGAAGTGAAATATCTCTATTATGATTGAGATCATCTTCCTCTTTAAGAGGTATATGTTGGCTATAAAATAGTATGTTAGTAAACATTGTATATTATATAGATACATCAATTTAGAAGTGGCATCAAGATGGAAGCATTAAAGGAAGAGAACTTGTCATAGGAGGATGTTAGTAACAAATTTATGTGACAACAATGCTATGAAATAAGTAGCTCCTGGGAACCTCACTGAAAATAACATTTATAGAAGGAAACAATCTAGATCAAGGTTCATCATTCATTAATCAATATGGAAACAGGTGCTGAAATTATTCTAACAGAATCCTCTTTTGATTCACTGGTTAGAAAGAAAGCAAAAGGTTTCATCATTAATTATAACTTGCATAATTCTAGGATTAGGATATGATGATATATTGAGGAAGCAAGTCAAGGTAAGGAAACTTTTCATTCTAAGGAAACCTACTGTAGGATGACTCAAAAAAAAAGGATGAGATACATGTATATTTATGCTTACACTAGATGCCATGAAGTCATGTCATATGGTTGCAGGTAGTATGCTTCTATCTTTAGAAGTATTATCAAAGGAAAATAGAATTTCCTCCGATGCACAAGTTTTTAAAAGGCATGTTTCACAGAAAATGAAATAAACATAATATGTCCTCATATGGAATATGAGGTGGCTGTAAAAAATAAAGTAACTACATATGGGAAGCTCCTGGGAATGAAATCAAATTGTGTGGAGAAAGAAAGGAAGAGATCGTGAGAAGTAAAAACATGATAAGAGGAAGTTAAAAATCCAAGGAACCCA
Source organism: Pinus albicaulis (assembly GCA_034641835.2). Taxonomy (NCBI): domain Eukaryota; kingdom Viridiplantae; phylum Streptophyta; class Pinopsida; order Pinales; family Pinaceae; genus Pinus; species Pinus albicaulis. The sequence continues at coordinate 1,265,603,796 of CM076572.1, forward strand.
AGAAGACTTGACTATAAAATATTATGGAAAGTTATGTAGACTCTGATAGAATTATCGAAAATATGGAGACCCTTGAAAATACATATCTTTATGAGATGTGTCAATATGTACGAAGGATGTTGATGCCTACAAGAATATTTCATGGTGAAAGATCATCACTAAGGTAGTTTTTTATTTAAGTGTTCATATTTATAATTGAATAATATCTGATGAGACTATGCAAGGCTGTCAAAGGGAAGTATATGTCTTCCACAGGTTGACAACCATATGGCAGGATGAAATATCCTTGGAAGAAATATGGTTCGTAGGAAATTAGCATAACATGAAGCTAGACCAGATGGATCACTTTCGAATAAAACACATGAATCATAAATGAAAGTGAAGGATGATCTATGCACTATGGAGAGATCCCAAAGATGGAGACTCCTCAACAACGAATAAATGTATGACATGAAGGAAAGGAGTTGTTCATGAGAAGCTGGATGTTTTCACCATTATTGCTACATGTCCCTGATTAAGAGGAAGGCTGGTAATATGTTTCTTACCTAGAAGAAACTTGGTAATTCCTAATGCGAGAGGGATATTAGGTACATTCCTTGTATAGGAATAATTAAATTACTTTTTGGAATATGTCCTCCCTATTTGAGAGGAAGAGATAGACATGTCATTCTGGTCTTCACCTAGGAAGATAGAATGGAGGATTGGGTAATCATCTCACATATGATACTCTTGAGGATGTATTAGGGCATCCAAGATAAGGGTAGTCATGGAAGGACCGATATTATTTGAGGACTTGGAATCCAAGATAATAATAGTCCTGGACATACCCTAAGTGAACTCAGGTGGGATATGATCCAAGAGAGGCAATGTTGCAGGTGTATATTCATCATTCGTCTCGCCAACTTTGGAGCTCAAATATCTCCTGGAGAGATGGAGTTTTTAGTCAAGGCCTTGCACTATAATAATGTTGGTTGATATTATGCTATATAGCTGGGATTACCAATCTGATTCTTCTTATGAGATTTTTCAGATTGAGAGTGACCATGTACCATTATGAATACCAACCTAGTTAAGAGGGAGTGTTGAAAAGTGTAGCTAGGTTCAGTCTTCATAATGACTTGTAATTATGAATTTATGTAATGAAGAGACAAATATAATAAAATATATTTTGTAATACTTTCCTCGTGGGATTCATGAGCAAGGAGTTCTTATTATAGGAAAAATACTTCTTCTTGACGTCTTTAGGAGTCTGTCATCTTGTCATAAATATAATTTAGAGTCATGTATATGAAGTGATGTTACACTTGTAAAAGAAAATTTATTTATGTAAAGTGTATGCTCCAAGACCTTGTCAGGGTGCTTTGAAGAATTCAGCTCAAGTAAGCTGGAAATATGCCTTGAAGAAGTCAGCCTATCCTACTAGATCATGTCAGCCTTGAGGCAGAGAGAAAGTCACTATATAAGAGGGATTGCTGCCTAATTGTAGCAACAATATTTTGGTCATAGCTTGGACAAGTCTTAAATAGAAGTGCGAGGACCCAATAAAGTGCAAAGGAAGTGAATGTAATTTGAGTGAAGTAGGAGGCATCTAAGCGAAGGAAGAATGGTCTTCATATATCTCTATTTTGGGTCAATACTCCTCTCGCATATCTCTGAAAAGGGCCAAATATATCTTCATCGTGAAGGAAGGCATCGACAGTGCATCTATAGTTCGGTCTTCAGTTGAAAGGAGTCAGATATATATCTTAATCTTGGGTCATCATATCTCATAAAGGAACTAAAGGTAACTATTATAAGAAGGAATGATACTATAACATGAGCAAAGATTTGGTCTTGGAATTTAGAGATACCTAAAGGGTGCTATAAGTAGGTCAAGAAGGAGACTCTAGGAGGTCAAGGATAAGATCAAAGAAAGAGCATAAAGGAAATAATATCTTAAGGGATAGGAACAATGTTTTCCTAGTACTTGTGCAGAGCAATGTAGAAAGGAGGGATCAGGCAGAGAAGATGAGAAGAGTAGTGACAAAGGTCTTGGAAGTATACTTGTGTCAAGGGTCTGTGTCATGGTCTTGGTACTTATCAACTGATGATCTATAAGAAGAATTATTCTCGACTTTTCGTCTCCAAGAGGGATAGGTTTTGGCCCTGCCTTGAAAGCCTAAATATTTATGTCTCTTGTGCATTTGATGATTGAATTGATGAAGAACATAATAATATAACGAAGATAAGATCTAAGTGAAAGAAGCATAATTAAATTACAAGTAATTGTGATGAAAGAGAAATTTTAATGAAAGCCCTAATTTCTCAACAGGGTAGACTAGAGGCTTGTCTGAAAAGTGGCATAGATCTTGAGAACACATGTACTAAAATGATGGATTTTGGTCATAACCGTTGGTAGCCAGGCTTGTGTCTATGGTTATAGACTCCCAACCACATGGATGTTGTATTGTGTGTAGGGTTGGATATTTTCTCCTAAGAAAAAGAGTTCCAGCTTAGGGAATTATCACCTGGGGTGGTTTGCAAGCTCTTGAGTAGTATGTAGTCCCTTAGGGATGCTAGTTTATGGTCGGTTCATCGACCCCACTTCCATAACTATAACTTGGAGGTCGAGTCATATCATAGTGACACTCAACTCATGTTTACCCTAGAGAGCTTATTAAAATGGGTAAATGTGGGAGGAGGCATTATTTGATGCACCGAGATTGCACCATAAATCTTGTTGGATGAAAAAATGAATGTTTTGATCAACTTGTTGTTAATGGTGATACCATATGCCCATATTCTCAACACATAACATTATAATCAAGAAAATGAACAATTTTATCAATGATCCATCATATTGATTGAATGGATGGAATTTTTATGAAATTGAAACCTATTAGTAGACAAGGGTTTCTATCTTATTTAAAAGGAAATAGTGATGCTTCATATTTAATGTTTTTTGAAGTCCTTATTACGTACATTAAATTTTCTTATTTAAAAGAAAATAGTAATGTTTCTTATTTAATTTTTATTATTCTGTTTGTTCCTATTTAAATTTGTTTCGTGTTTGTAGAATAAATTTTCCTTTGTATCCCCATTCTCATGTACATATGCCATCCTCCACACATTTAAATCTTGTCTTTCATGATTCAATATAAACAAAATTTCAATGTAAAAGAGCTCAAAATGAAACAATACAAGATAACAACACTAGAAATCCTACCTTTCTCTCATTATGAGTGCACTAACCGAAGAAACACAACAAATTTGTAATTTTTTTATGTTTCTTTCAAATTTTGACAATATCAAAACACTAATGGTTACCGTGAAATAAAAAAGTGGACTCCCTAATGAATGCTACACTCACTAGCACAAACCCCAACATTCTCGCAAAAACCCCATCCTCTACACATCTTTCATTGCACACAGGAAAAAACTAATCGAATAAACATAACCAAGAGATTATGAGCATATTAACTATGTACCTTATTAGCTAAATTTGCAAATGTTTTAAATGAAAAATAATTTAAAATTATTTTCATCAGATCAGAATAGAGTTCCATCTTCACCCTCATTCTCTTTCGCATTCTCCTTTCTTCACATAGTCAAATATCCACACAAGGAAAGTTTTGCACAAGAAATATCTGTACAATGAAACATAATAATAATAGATTCACATCAACAGTTTAAAATTAATTTTTTCCTTGCTAAATAAAGTTCCCTATGCACCCCCCATTCCCCACACATACCACATCAACCGCATAGTCAAATATCCTGACAATGAAACATAATAATATTAATTTTCACATCCTTCAATCTGAAAAGATTAATATCTCTATAAAATCACACCTCTACGCAACTACTCTCGTTAGCAATATAGGTAGGGACTATGTTGTCAATGCACAATAAAATTCCCTCTCCGCATAATGAAACATAATAATAGCAAATTAGAATTAATATTTTAACATTAATTTCCCTATGCACCTCCATTCTCCCACAAATACCATGTCCCAGTTTAATCCCTACCAAATAACGTTCTCAATGCATCTCCGTTCCCCTGCACATACCCCATCCTACACACAATTAAATTTATGCACAATGAAACATAATAATATTAGCTATTATGTTCTCCTACATATACCCCATCCTCCACAAAGATTCACAACTCTATAAAATCATAGATCTACGCAATTACTCTCATGCTCATACTCAATCCTCCACACAGCAAAAGATCTACACAAGGAAAGCTTTTAACATTACGTTTGTCCCTTCTAAATAAATTTCCCTATATACCCATATTCTCTTGTACATACCATGTCCTACACAGAGTAAAAGCTTCGCACAATGAAAGTAAATAAAATTAATTCAAAAAAAAATCATAGTTAAATTAATTAAAGTTCCCTCTACATCCTTGTTCTCTGGCACATACTCCATCCTCTGCAAATGTTTGTAACTCTATAAAATTACAACTCTTGCATATTTGTTTAGTTCCCACTCCCTCGCCCCCCCATCCTTTACAAAGGACCTGCAAATGCATCAATTCTAGTACCATTTGGTAGAGTAATAACACACTATCATAGAACTCATGAAAATCACAGCTCTGCGCAAAAAAATTACAGTTTAACATTAATTTCTCTATGCGCCCCCATTCTCCCACAAATACCCCATCCTACTTTCGTCCCTGTTGAATAAAGGTCCCGATGCACCCTCTTTCTCTCGCACATACCCTATCCTCCACATAGTAAAAGCTTTGCACAATGCCACATAATAATATTAATTATTATGTTCTCTCACACATACCCTGTCCTCCGCAAATATTCGTAGCTCTATAAAATCATATCTATATGAAACTATCTCCCGCACATACTCTATCCTCTACACAATAAAATATCTACACAAGGAAAACTTTTAACATTAATTTTATCACCTTTGAACAAAGTTCCCTATGCACTCTCGTTCTCCGACACACACCCCATCCTATGCATAGTAAAAGCTTCACACAATTAAAAATAATATTATTAATTCAAAACGTGTTCATAGTTTAATTAATTAAAGCTACCTCTGCATCCTCATTCTCCCGCACATACCCGGGTGTGAAGGGGAAATAAAATTAAAATGAGTCATATATGAAAAGAGGGCAAGCACACTTTATAATAAAGTGGGAGTATTTCAAAGGCCTTAACCAAAATAGCGAAAGTTTAAAAGGCGTAAAGAAAATGGATATAAGGCAGGACCTGCTCGTATTTGGCACACGCACAAACGAAAGAACGCAAGCACCATTCCAGGGGGGTCACGGATAGAAGGGGTAAGGCGAAAGCTTCCCCCCCCGGAATTATGATGACGTGTCAATAATGATGACACGAGTTGAGCGCACTGTGAAGAAAAGGACGTGGGTTTAAAGCTATTACGGAAATTGCCTTGCGTCCTTAGTGGGCCGGGTCCCAAGGTAAAACTGTTACCACGATCCAACGGTAAGGTATGTCCTAGGACATCCGGTACCAAGACTAGTACCAGCATTTAACTCGACATGCGGTATTCACCTAACGAAAGCCTAACACCCAATCCCTTTATGCCACGTGTCTCACAGTCAGCGTCCTTATGACGTCAGCCCAACTCGTTTCACCCCGCCATCTTTTCCCGAGCTGCCTCGGGCCTGTATAACTGTGTTCTGTGATTTACTGTGGTAAAATACTCTCGGTTTACGGTTACCTGAGGAAGCGAGCGAGCGCCTAGTACCAAGCCCGCCTAACAAGTATCAATATCCCTACGTCATTTTCCCAAGAATTTTTCTTACTTCACAAGTATTCCATCCCTTTCATTCGATCTGGTTTCCTTTTGTTTTTAAATTTTTATGATGGTCATGGGTAAAGTCACAGCCAAGAAATCAAAGCCTGAAACTCCCCAAGCCCATGAGTCCAGGGCTGTCCTTGGACCTGAACCTTTCACAGATTTACAAGCCGACATCCGGGATCCACAATACCCATTTCTCATTAGCAGCGTCAAGCCTGAGCTGTTCAGGAAGCATGTGGAAAATATAGATAGGTTTCGAGTCGTTTTGTCTGGTCTGTACCACCAAATTACTCCCCCTGTCTACCCAGTGGTTGAATTCATTTGTTGGCTTTGGGATGCTTACGATGAACGTCGGGGCATGTTCCTATCCTCTCAGGGAAAAAAAATCTTCACCATCTCCCCCGAAATCATCAGAAAAACCCTTTGTTATCCTGCAAGTTCAAACTATGTCAGTTTTAATGAAATAATACTGTCTCATCAGTTTTCGAAACTGCCATGGATGCAACAGAGAGATTTCATCGCTACCATTACCGACTCCCATTTCACAACTCTCCCCACTACAGATTCAGTGCCCCTAAGCTTATTCAAGGAATACCTTCAGCCTACCCTCGCTCTTATTGTAGGTCTCCTAGGTGTGGAAGGGATTGGGCGAGTCTCAAAAGAATGCGTAGCCTTTCTGTGGTTAATGTCTCAATCCGGTGTCATTTTAGATATCCCTGGTTTTCTGGCCTCCGTCATTCAAACTCAGTTCCAGGAGCTATCAGACATAGGTAGTTTTCGTTTCTGTTCCATGGTCTTCTATCTTTTTCTCTTCCAACATGCTGATAAATTTGAGGGTTTGGGTTTAGATAAGGTCTATAGGATAAAGTCTCAGCCAAGACCAGTTTTTGACTGGAGTCCCGCAACGCATCAGTTGGAAAATGGGGTGGGTTACTCAAGTTTCCTGAATGATTTCATGCCCATATCTTATACTATCATCCATGATTCTCCTCCGCCTAGGATTTTTCCTGAACTGAGGAAATGGTTGCAGTACAGTGAAGCTGAAAGCACTGGATACTGGTATCTTTTTTATCACTATACTGAAATCAGGGTTTATGGAGCCGAAGTTTCTCCCTACCAATTGCCAGTTTTTCCCGCCCGGCGGATTTGCGCTTTAGAATACATTTGGCAGACCCTAAAGGCTGACTAGCTTCACTTCCTCCCTGCAAAAAAGGGGTTTATTCTCAAGCTTCCCACAACCATTGGCCCTTTCGTTGTTAATTCAAGGCACGCCCTTCCCATGGTGGAAAATATGCTTCAAGGCATGGATTTGAGGAAAGGGAAAGGTTGGCCCTATGATCCGAAAGGCATCATTTCTAACATAAGGAAGAAGATTAAATCAACCCCTTGCAACCATGAAACAAGGCCCTTCATCGAATGGCGAGCTAATCTTGAAACCTGGCCTTTTCTTTCACAGATGGAGACTGATTCATCTGTGACGGGGGAAAGGAAAATACTTCTTCAACAAAAGAAGCAGATCAGAAATAGGTGGAGGAGGTTGGTGCATCGGGAGAAGGTTCTCCCCCTTTTAAAAGACAGAGAACCAAGACCAGCGAAGCAGAGGGCATGGGGGATGAATAGCTGCTTCAAAATGAAACACTTTACGGGCAATCACACAGGAGCAAAGAAGGTATCGTAGTGATACGGGATAGCACGACCTCTTTATACTTCTCAGAAGTCTCACAAGCCATCTCAGCTAGTAGCTCCCGAGGAGCGAGCGAGAGCAGGATAAGGAACAGAGCGATCATAGAAAAACACTGGTCTGAGCTAGAAGGATATGTCGACAAGTACCATACTAGGTTTTCATCTGCGATTGACTTGGACAAAGAGAAATTGGTGATGGCTATGACTGAAGCTATCTTGAACCCGGAAGCTGGTACCACCAGCTACAGAGCCCTATAAATAGCAATAGATATGTCGCAAGTTCCGCCAATTGACAAATGCAATTTGTTCCAGTGTTTTGGCGATATGCTAAAAGATGAGGTAATACGGCTCTCCCTTACTCTGAGAAAGCTACAAAGTAAGCATAACCAAGTGCTGGAAAATTTCAGAAGGGAGAATATCAACTCCTGTGCACTCTCAAACAACCTACACAGTCTCCAAGAAGTGATAAAAGGGAAAGGAAAGGGCAAAGTAGATCCCCAAAGTCATCTCATCGCTGAATTACAAAAGCAGGTCGCGGCCCTGAAGCACAAAGTAAATATACCTGGCTCTCATCACGTACAATCTGCTGAGTTAGTCCAGGCAGAGAAAGATAAGGCAAGCCTGGCTGATTCCCTTGCAAGGGAGAGGGAGGAGAAGGCTAAGATTTCAGAGGAGATGGCTGCCCTACAGGGAAGGATGAATGAATCGCAGATAAGTCGGGATACTCATGTGTGCGCTCCACCAGCTCCAAAAGGAACTAGCTCCCTCTCTGCGCAGCTGACTACTACACTAGCCACACTTGAAGCAGTAGAAAAACAGGTATCAACGGCATGCCAGAGGATTAGCGAGCTCGAAGCCCTCCTCACAGAGAACTCCAAAAGGATTACCGCTATGCAGAAAGAGATAGAGGATGGGAAACAGGAAAAGGCACAGCAAGAGAAAACCATCCGCGAGCTCACTAATCGAATGAAAGGAAATATCACCCTCCTAGATGCTAGGCATTTGATCTGGGTCGAAATTATCACGGAGGTGAAGAAGCGCTAGGCATTTTTGAATATCATTGAGGAAATGAGGACAGTTGTGCGCCTTTTCAGAAGAACGCTTCATGAAGGAAGTACTGATGCCTCCAACAGGGTTCAAAGCGCAAAGAGGTATATTTCCTTCTGAAAAGAGCTAAGTCCAGAGGATGTGGTAAAGCATGGTATCAAGAGCAGATTCAAAGAAGATGCAGAGTGTTAGAAGGTGATAGATAAAGAATCTGCAAGTAGCATGGCTTTGAACGTCTTGGAAAAGGTGGCGACTAGTTTGGAACGGTTCGAGGCAGATTGGGCGGAGATAACACTTGCAGGACTCCCATCATGTTGGGAGCCCTCTAACACAGTCCTACAGCCGTTACCAGCGTACGAGTGCCGACTAAAGGAAGTAATGAACCAGACCAATATACCTTCTGAAAAATTTGCTCGACTCAAAGTTGAAACCATAGTTTTAGTCCTCGGCAAAGAGTTTTTTCTTCTGCATCAAGTGAAATATAAAATTCCTATTGATGCAAGCTACAATGAACTTACTGAGGCTTACATCAAGGCATAATTTTTCACCACAATGCCTGAACCTGCAATTGACACCTGGCAGAGGTGTACCAGTTATGCTAGTTTGTTAGCCAGCTCTTCTGCAACCGTCGCGTCACCTGCTTCAGCCACTACCTCGACTCTTTCCTGCCATTGAAAATGTTAACTCATGATTCGGCCCGAGTGGCCTTTAGTTTTTATTTTTACTTTTACTTTCAAGTTTCGAGTGAGATTGACATTTCACTCTTGCAATTTACTTTCTGTTAGAACAGTTGTGATATTTTTTAGAAATGGCCATGAGCCCGAATTGTAAATGACGGGGAATGTTTTATTCTCATCATGAATTTTGATATTTTGTTTAGGACTTGAAACTGCCTACCAGCATGCGGAAAAGATATTTTCCCAAAATATCTTTCCGTGTATGTGCATTGAAAACTCTATAAAAGCAGTAAACAGGGATTGATATAGGGTTCCAGATTTTCAAAAGAACTAACTAAGGAAGAACTCTGTATGTATTTTTGCTAGAACTTTGATATTAATGTTGAAAATCCCATTGGGATTCAGTGTAAGGAGTTTTGTCATATTGGGGATTCTGATCTGAGTGTTTCACAGTTTGTAGCTCTCCTTTGTGTTTTATCATCCATTTCCATATTTCTTATATCTGTGTTCTGGAATGCGAGTGCTCATATGTTTAAATGTGGATATATCGTTGTTGATACTCATATTTACTCATATCTAGTGCTTTAAATATGGCTCAGGCAAGATATTCTGTTTCATCTTTTGCTTTCACCAACGTTCTTTTGATATTAGTAGCAATGGAGTTTTATCTTTAAAACTGTTCTCAGGTATGGATTCTTATTATCGCATAGGCCCAGTATATGTGAACATTTGTTTCTAGATTAAATTTCCATTACAGTTAGTATCCATTACACTCTCTTACCATCCATTGCCCTCCTTTTATTAACCTCTGTGGATCATTTTAGAATTCAGCCTCCTTTTCAGCATGCTGTCTTAAAATTGTCTGATACGTTCACATATCAAAGTTTACACTCTGCTACTACAGTATTACTTTTGCTGTGTTTAAGTTTTTTGAGTCTTGGTTCCACTTTCACCGAATATTTCCACTTAAGATAAAATAGCATGAGAGCTCCCTTCTTGACAATCTTTTTAAGTTGAACTTTATGCTCCTTGCTGATTAAGATGTCCTAGGCACTGGTCTTTGTACAAATCAAGGCTGTCTCCAGGAGTGACAACATCTTTTTGGCACCGTTGCCGGGGATACGAATTTGAGAGAAGATAAATCCCTGGGCCTCGACAAACTTTTATTCACTCTTCAGAACAGGTGAGCAGGAAGAGTTGAGAGTTGTAGATTCCTCACCTTGGCGACTCCACTGTCATTCATAAGATAAATCTATTTGTAGTCTTGGTTTCCCGTAAGCCACATCCGAGGTCAGATACATCTCAGTCGAAAACACCTTCGGTGTCTAACCCAAAAAATATTTTACATAAGAGAGGTTGGAGGGAAAGACAGTCAATCCATACAGATATCCCTAGATTTTCTTTGGAAGACTCACCATCCTCATCTTCCCAAATTTCTGAAGATCAAGGTCCTGACTCCATGGTGAGAACCCTTGATTATTCTTCAGATAATCCCTCTCTCGAAAATATTCAAGTTAAAGATGAAGCCGAATCTGTAGATACCACCAGTTTCTTTCTTCATCCCACTCCTGAAGTTGAGAAGGTTAAAGAAGTCACAGAATTTTCTGCTGTTAACATTCCAACATCTCCATCAGCTCCCCAAGCTCTCAGATAATAAATACCCTATTTCTTTCTTCATCCCACTCCTGAAGTTGAGAAGGTTAAAGAAGTCACAGAATTTTCTGCTGTTAACATTCCAACATCTCCATCAGCTCCCCAAGCCCATGTTCAATATATACCAATTGTCATACATACTTCTCTTCCACCACCTCCTCTTACTCATCAGGTTCTTCCTCCACCCCCACAACCTCTGATGGTTGTTCTGGGTTTCCTGTTAAACAAATATGCCCCCCTGACCTTGCCTCAAGTCTTAAATGACATGCCTCAAGATTATCTGAAAATCCTGCCTCGTTTCAACGGGGAAAATGAGATCGAAGCTCATAAACACTTGGAAGTCTTTTGTGCCTTTGCAGAAAACTTCAATGTAGAACATCTGGATGTAGTGTTGAGACTTTTTGTACAGTCCTTGGACGGGGAAGCCATAAAATCGTTCAAAGCTTTGGGAGACCACTCCATCACTACTTGGGAGGAGATGGAAAATTCCTTTATTAGAAAATGGGGAGAAAAGAAAGACCATCGATACTGCTTCACAGAGTTTAACGTGCTCAGAAAAAGACATAATGAGGGAGTACCAGAGTTCATTAAAATGCTTAACAAGTTATACTGAAGCCTACCTACTGAAATGAAACCTCATCAGACTGCTGCTAAAGTAGTGTTTGTAGCAGCGTTTGATTCAGAGTTTGGGTTCTCTTTGAGAGAAAGGAAGTCTACCACCCTGGATGATGCCCAGACTGATGCACTAGAATTGGAGGCCAATTTTGCCTCTACAGGAAAATCAAAGGGGAGATCGGATCAAGATGCTAGGCGAAGAGGAAAAGAGGAGGTATCCACATCTGGTGAAGATAGAGAGGCGGCTAAAAATAAAATTGAAGAGATGAACAAAATGATCAGAAATATTTCAAGCAAGCTAGTGAAGCTTGAACTCGAAGCTAAGAACTCATCCTCTAAGGCTTTCCAAAATGCTCCCAACAGGGGTTATAATCAGCAATATAGAAAGCCACCTTTACAAATACTACAAAAGGAGCGGAAGGAACAACAAGACTAGGTACCACATCCACTGTACTTGGAAGGACAAATGGATGGCCCTACCAAAGATATTCCAGTTGAACAAGATGATCCATATCTGGCTTATTCGAATGGTGACGAAGTTGAGTGTCCTATGCAAGAAGGTGATGAAATGGGGATTCCATCGCAAGAAGAAGAAAAGGCTAGAGTTACTGAAGATCCAGAGATCGACAATTACTGCAAGCAGTTCGTTGATTTCATGCAAGTGCAGTTCCATAGAAAATATGATCTCAGGTCTTCTAGGAAAAGAACTCGTACACAAGATCAAGAGGAAGAGGCGCCCCAAAAGGAAACAGTTGTGCAGAAGGAGACAACGGTACAGAAGGTCACAGATAAAGGTAAGAGGCCTCTCAACGAGCCTTTACATTCTAATGACCAAATTCCTTCCTCTTCAAAGTTGGCCACTGCTCCAAATACCAAGCCTGTGTTGAAAGAAGTCAAGCCCTTAGCCGAAAATAGAGAGTCAAAAGAAAATATAATAGATAAATCTCCCTCTATCTTTAATATGCAAAAAGAACTTGAGAAATTCAAGATCCCAATCCCATTGACTGAACTACTGAAGCAGCCAACCTATCAGTCTCAAGTCTCCTCTTTTATGCTTCCTCCAGAAATAGCCCCCATCCCAGATAGTCTGAACCTCCAGGAAGAAAGGCCCATGGTCGTGTTTGGTCTGCATGTTGAAGAACTAGATGCCTCGACCCCTCCTTTCTATGTGTCATTAGTAATCCATGATTTTCTATTGCATAATTGTATGTTGGATTTTGGATCGTCCCATAACCTCTTGCCCCTGTCTGTAATGGAGCAACTGGGGCTGCAAATTACTCGTCCATATAAAGTCCTTTATTCTTTTGATTCCAAAAGGGTCAAGTGTCCGGGGATGATCAAGGACTTGGTAGTTAATTTAGCCCAAATCCCAGCCAATAGTGTGGTGATGGATATCCCAGCTCGTTTTGGGATGTTGTTGTCAAGGTCTTGGGGAACCAAAATTGGAGGGTCAATAAAACTGGATCGGACTTATGCTACTATCCCTGTATTTGGAGGGCAAGAAAGGAGGCTGTATCGGGAGACGAGGTTTGTAAAGATGGTTACTAAGGCCGATAACTCTGTTAATTCACCAGTATATAGTAAAGAAGGGGAGTTCTCATGTCTAATGTTGGAAGAAGACCGAGAATATGTGCAAGAGCCATCATTCTGTCAGATTAAGACTGAACAATCCTCAGAAAATCAAGAAGTCGGAGTTTGGACGCTGCACTTTGATGGAGCCAATTATAGAGAAGGGAATGGAGCTGGGGTGCTACTGATTTCTCCTACAGGCCAATGGGTTTCGTTATCTTTTAAATTAGAGTATGAAGCTACGAAAAACGTATATGAATACGAAGCACTTCTCTTAGGGTTGCAAACAACAAGAAGCATGAAAATTCAGAGTCTAAAAGTTCTGGGAGATTCAGAACTGATAATGAGGCAAGTGAAAAATCAGTGCCAAGCTAAACACCCACGGCTGAGGGCCTATAGAAACGAGGTATGGGACCTGGTAGAGAACTTTTTCTTGGCATTTAACATTCAGTTTATGCCAAGAGAACAGAACAGGATGGCACATTCTCTCACTGTGGTTTCCAGTACCTTTCGGCCACCTCAAAATCCTCTTCTAAGATACGAGATCGAAGTTCGTTATCGACCTTCAATTCTCGACAATGTCAAACACTGGCAGGTGTTTAAGGATGAATATCAAGGAAGGAGATTCATGGAGACTGTTGGAGAATTCTCCAACATGGAGATAGATGTTTGTGAAGAAGAGACTGAAGATCTTTCTCAGAACAAATGGGAAGAAAGTGTGGCTGGGCGTTAAGTGCTGCAACTAAAAGGAAATGCTATACCTAGGGGTCTGGTCCTTCTAGAGAGGTTGTTCAACAAAAATGACGTCCCATTACAGCCAAGTAAAGTGACAGAAGAAAATCAGGTCTATGACTTGAACCTCGACACCGAAGCCGATCCAAAAATTGTGAAGTTGTCTAAGAAGGTTCCTGAAGAATATAAAGAGCACTACCAGAAACTATTCCAGACATACAAAGATGTTTTTGCATGGTCTTATCAAGACCTGAAGACCTTCGATATCAACATCATGCAACATAAGATTCCTCTAGAAGGAGATGTAAAGCCGCATAAGCAGAAGCTCAGACAGATTAACCCTTTGCTACTGCCTTCCATAGAGAAGGAGATCAAAAAGCTATTAAAGGCCAAGATCATCGCGCCGTTGAGATACTCTGACTGGGTGGCCAATTTGGTCCCAGTTTGAAAAAAGAATGGAGAAATAAGGTTGTGTGTTGACTTCTGGAATTTAAACTGAACATCCTTAAAGGATAATTACCCATTGCCTAAGATGGACCATATTTTGCAGAAGGTAGTGGGAGCTTCACGGATGTCCATGATGGATGGTTTTTCTAGATAAAATTAGGTGGTTGTGCTTCCAGAAGATCAAAAGAAAACTACCTTCACCACTCCCTGGGGGACATTTATGTATGCACGAATGCCTTTCGAACTGATCAATGCAGGGGCCACTTTCCAAAGGGCCATGGATATTCCTTTCGTCGGGGAGCACGATAAATTCGTAGTCGTCTACCTTGATGATATCACTGTGTTCTCGAAGGATGATGTAGAGCATATTGAACACCTGCGCAGGACCTTTGAGAAGTGTCGAAGGTATGGTCTCTCTCTAAACCCTCAGAAATCATTGTTTGCATTAGAAGAAGGTAAGCTGTTGGGAAACATTGTGACAAAGGATGGGGTGAAAATTGACCCTAAAAGGGTAGAGGTTATAAACAACATATCTTTCCCCAGAAATAAGAAAGAGGTTCAAGTGTTCCTTGGACGCATTAATTTCCTGAGAAGGTTCATTCCAAACTATGCAGAGATAGTTTGGCATATAACTGACATGCTCAAGAAGAATAATGCAGTAAAATGGTCTCCTGAGTCACGAGAGGCCTTTAACAAGATTAAAAACGCTTTTGCAGAAGCTCCAGTGTTGGCTGGACCAGATTATGCTAAGCCTTTCATGATTTTTTCATTCGCATCATCTCACACCGTTGCAGAAGTGTTATTACAAAAGAATGAAGAGGGGTACAAGCAACCTATTGCCTTCTTCAGCCAGGTGCTCCGCGATGCTGAGTTTAAATACAACATCTTGGAGAAACAATCTTATGCCTTGGTAAAGTCCCTCAAGGCATTTCGGATGCATGTTCTGTAGTCCTCCATCACTGCATTTGTGCCCACAACAGCCGTAAAGGATATCTTGATCCAAGGAGATAGTGAGGGGAAAAGCGGCAAATGGATTGCAAAGATACAAGAATATGAGCTAGAAATATGCCCCACCAAGTTGATTAAAGGACAGGGATTAGCTAAAATCCTGTCAGAATCGAATTTTCAAGCTCTGGGGATAAATCTTTCTATGATAGCAAACGAGGAGTCTAAAAAAAAAGATGAACGGTGTGGGATAGAGATGGCTACACATAAAACTCACTTGAAGTACCTCCTTAGTCCTTGGTACAAGGAAGTTGTAGAATAATATTTTGACTCTCAGATACCCCTAGTGGATAAGGCAAAATACAGAACACCGAGGTTGAAGTTGCAGAAATCCATTGAAATAATGGCCATGTGTATTGAGAGACCCTTCGTGCATCCTTCTCCAGTGCCTCACCGAGAATGAAGTGGAGGAAATAATGTCGAGTTCCACTAAGGCATTCGTGGAGGGCACTACAAATGAGTGCCACCGCCCATAAGATCTTGAAAGCTAGTTTCTTCTAGCCCAAGCTCTGGGAGATGTTTTTCGCTTGAAGTTAGAGCTCGCGAGAAGTGTGAAAAATTCAATGTGAGAGGCTGGCTGCACCCTCTGCCCATGATCCCCGTACACATAGATGAACCTTCCCAAAGAATGGGGAATTGATTTTATTGGTGAAATTCATCCCGCATCAAGTGCGCATAATGGATATTAACAAATATAGACTATTTCACTAAATGGGTGGAAGCAGTATCACAGTTGAATGCAATAGACTTGGTAGTGATAAAGTTTCTGTAGAAGAGAACATCATCTCTAGGTTTGGCTGCCCTCAAGATTGTTACCGACAGTCTAAGCCTTTAAGTCCGTTAATTTCTTCAAATTCTGGCTGAATATAACATTGTGGTTAGCCACTCCACCGTCTACTACCCATAGGGTAATGGTTTAGCAGAGTATTCAAATAAAATTTGGTGAGAGCAATGAAGAAAGCCATTTATTTAAAATCAAAAATTGGGATTCTCGCCTAAAGTTTCATAAGTAGGAAAATCAGGATCACTAGCAAGAGATAAATTCGGGAAATCTAGCAGATTTGGTATATGGAGAGCAAAGAAGTATTCCCATACAATTGGAATTACTAGTGGCTAGATTCATGCAAAAGAGTGCCAAGAGTGAGCGAACGACATTACCAGAGGATGAACTCAGCAGAACCGGAGGAGACCCGAACCGTGTGAATCGAGGTTACTCGACATCGTGAAAAAAATGAAGGACTTGTTTGACCAAAATGCTAAAGAGAAAAAGATGCAGTCGGGGACTTGGTATTAATATGGGATATACAAAGGGCCGAAAAGGGGAAAGCATGGAAAATTCGATCCATTATGGTCTCTGGCCCCCAAAATCATTGAACAAGGAGGAAACAAGACATTCAAGCTAGAAAATTTGCAAGGTACCCTGCTTGACACCCCCGTAAATGGTCAATTCCTAAAACCCTTCTTCCGCTTTGGATTTAGGTCAGAGAGGGCCCAATGTATCATAGACATTATTTACACACTTCTATTTTTATTTTAGAAGATGTTTGTTGTGAATAATCATGAAGAAAAAAGGAAAAGGGCAAGGAGCCATGTCTAAACAAAGAGGGTTAAAATGCGGTCTCATGGTTTCCCTACACGTTTGAGGGACAAACGTGCCGGGCCCCTAGGTTCGACGAATACGTTGATTATGCACGTACCCCTCTTAATTTCTAAGAATTATAAAAGGTCGATTACCCGATAATATCGTAATAAATTTGATTTATGTTTTAAAAGGGTGTGAAGGGGAAATAAATCGTAAAAAGGAGTCATATATGAAAAGGAGAAAGGCACACTTATAACAAAGTGGGAGTATGTCAAAGGCTTTAACCGAAATACCAAAATCATAAATGGCGCAAAGAAAATGGGTATAAAGGGGACCTGCTTTACTTCAGCACACGTACAAATAGAGGAATGCAAACACCATTTCCTCGGGGGGTCATGGATGGTAGGGGCAAGGCGAGCCGAATTCGATGACATGTCAAGGATCATGACACGAGTTGAGCGCTTTGGTGAATAAAAGGCCATGGTTTCAAAAGCCGTTAATAAGATTGCCTTTGCATCCTAGTGGGTCGTCCCGTACAACTGCTTACCACGATCCAACGGTAAGTAAGTCCTGGGACACTGGGCATTGGCACATCATAATCACATTTAACCCCGACATGAGATTCACCTAACGAAACGGCATTGAATCCCTTTATGCCACATTTCTCACCGTCAAAATCTTTTTTGTGACGCTCAACCCTACTTGTTTCACCCCGTCACCTTTTCTCGAGCTCCCTTGGGCCCGTATAACCGTGTTCCGTGATTTACTATGGTAAAATACTCTGCTTATGATTACTATAAGCAAACGAAAGCGAGCACCCAAGACTGTGTCTACCCAAATTATCATTAATCTCAGAGCCGCTTCCCGAGCATTTTTTCTTACTTCGTTGTGTATTCCATCCCTTTCATTCCATCTAGTTTTTTGTTTTTAAATTTTTATGATGGTCATGGGTAAAGTCACAACCAAAAATCGAGCTCGAATCCCCAAGCCCATGAGTCTAGGGTTATTCCTGTGACTAACCTTCACAGATGCATAAGCCGACATATGGGATCTGCAATACCCATTTCTATTAGCAAGATCAAGCCCGAGATGTTCAGAAGCATGTGGAAAATAGGATAGGTTTCGAGTCATTTTTCTAGCTTCAGATACTTCAAATTACTTGCCCTTGTCTACCTCAAAGGCAATGGTTGAATTCATTTGTTGGTTCTAATGATTATGATGAATGTCGAGATATGTTCCTATCCTCTCGTGGAACAAAATATTTCACTCCATCTCCCCTGAAATCATCATAAAAGCCCTTATCTGGGCCAACTATGCCGGTTTTAATGAAATAACACTATCCCATCAGTTCCCAAACTGCCATGGAGGCAACAGCCATTTCATCACCGCCATTACCGACTCCCATTTCAAAACTCTCCCCACACTGGCTGCATTCACAAGGCCCCTAACCTTTTTGCCCAAGGAAGACCTTTCAAACTCTACCCTTGCTCTTATTGCAGCTTCTCCTAGGTGGAAGGTTTTGGGTGAGCCTGGAAGAATGCAGGTAGCCTTTCCGTGGTTAATGTCAAAACTGTGTCGTTTTAGATATCCCTAGTTTTCTGGCCTCCTCACATCCAAAATCGCTCCAAGAGCTCAGACACAGTCATTTTCATTTTTTTCTATGGTCTTTTATCCTTTTCCTTTTCTGCAAGATCGCCGATAAATTTGAGAGCTTGGGTTTTGATCGGCTCCACAACTCTTTTTACCCAAGACCAATTTTACTCGGTGTCCCGCAACTCATCAGCTTGGAAAATGGGGTGGGTTACTCAGTTTCCTAAATGATTTCATGCCCATATCTTATACTATCATCCAAGATTCCTCCGCCTCTGATTTTTCCCTAATTGAGGAAATGGCTACTGGCCAAAGAAGCTTAAAGCACGGAAACTTGTATTTTTTATCGCTATACTGAATCGTGGTTTATGGAGCAGGTTTCTCCCTACTCAATTGCCAGCTTTTTCCTCGCCCGGTAGATTTACACTTTAGAATACCTCCGGCGGTGACACTAAAGGTTTCCACCTCAGCTCCACTTCCTACCTACAAAAAAGGTTTATTCTAAAGCTTCCTGACAACCATTGGCCCTTTCATTTTTAATTCAAGGCACACTTTCCCAAGGTGGAAAAGCCGCTTTCCAAGGCATGGATTTGAGGCAAGGGAAATCTTTGGCCCTATGATACGAAAGGAATCATTTCTAAGAGAAGGAAGAATATTAAGTCAACCCCTACAACCACAAACAAGGCCCTTCACCGAATGGGAGCTGTCCTACCCTTTGCTTCTCAAATGGAGATCGATTCATCTATGATTGGGGAAAGGAAGATATTTCTTCAACCAGAAGTAGATCGAAATAGGTGGAGGAGGTTGGTGACGGAGAAGGTTCTCCCCCTTTCAAAGACAAAAAGAGAACCTAGACCAACGAACCGTAAGGCATAGGAGATGAACAATTGCTTCAAAATGGAACACTTTACGGGAAATCATACAAGAGAAAAGTAGTTATCATAGTGATGATAGCAATGCCTCCTTCGAACTTCATAATTTTCACAAGCCATCTCGACGAGCAACTCCCGAGGAGTGAGCAAGAGGATAAGGAACAGAGCAATCAGAGAAAAAAATTGGTCTGAGCTTAGAAGGGTATAAGCCGTATAAGTTCATACCAGGTTTTCATCCGTGGATTGACTTGACAAAGAGAAGCCCGTAATGGCTATGGATCAGTTATTTTGAACCTTAAGCCGGTACAACCAACTACAAAGCCTCCGGGAAATAATGATAGACATGTTACAAGTTCGCCAATTGAAAATGAAATTTTTCTAGTGTTTCATGCGATATGGAAAGATGAGGTAATACGAATTCTTTTACTCTAATAAAGCCGCAAAGTAAACATAACCAAGTGGCCGGAAAATTTTAGAGGGGAGAATGTCAACTACCATGCACTCTAAAATGATCTACACAAGCCTCCAGAAGTGATAAAGGGGAAAGAAAAGGGCAAAAGTCGATCCCCACACATCATCTCATCAATCGAATTGCAAAAACAAAATGCTACCAAAACACAAAGCAAGAAATCCTGCGGCTCAACAGTACAACCGCCGAGTTAGTCTAGGCAAGAGAAAGATAAGGTGAGCCTAGCCAATTCCCTTGCAAGAGAGAGGGAGGAGAAGTATAAGATTTCTGACGAGATGGTTGCCCTACAGGGAAGCATGAATGAATTTCAGATAAGATGGGATACTCATGTGTGCTTCCACCAAATTTTAAGGAACTAGCCTCTCTCAAGTAGCCGACTACTTCAGCTACAATTTGAAGCAAGAGGAAAACGTCCAACGCATGCCAAGAGGATCAACGAGTTCTAAGCCCTCCTCGAGAATCCCAAGAAGTTGCCACTATGCAGAAGAGATGGTGAAGAGGGGAAATAGGAAAAGGCAGAGCAAGACAAACCATTCAGAGCTCACTAACTGAATGAAGGGAAGACACCCCTCCGAAGCTAGGCGTTTGATCTGACCGGCTCATTATCACTGCAGGTGAAAAGTGCCGGGCCTTTTTAAATATCATTGAGGAAATGAGGGCAGCCGTGCGCCTTTTCGAAGAATGCTTCATGAAAGAAGTATCATACTTCCAAATGGTTCAAAGTGCAAAGAGGTATATTTCCTCTTTAAAAGAGCTAAGCCGAGGATGTGGTAAAGTGGGGTATCAAGTATATTCAAGGAAGCCGCGGAGTGTTAGAAGGTAATAGATAAAGAGTCCGTACGTAGTATGGCTTGAACGTCTTGGATAAAGTGGCAACTAGTTTGAACGGCTCGAGGCAAGATTATGCAAAGATAACACTCAGAGGACTCCCGTTGGGAGCTCTTAACGCACCCTGGCTGCCGTGCTACTTTCAGCGTACGGGTGCCAACTAAAGGAAGTAATGAACTAGACCAATATAAGTTCTAAAAATTCAACTCAAAGCCAAAACCATAGTTACCGAGTAAATATTTTTTTCACCCGTCATAATAGGAATTCTATCATGCAAGCTACGATGAACTTAACGAGGCTTACATCAAAGGCAGGTTTTCACCGCAACGCCCGAACTCCGTAGTTGACACCCGGCGTAGGTGTACCAGCTATGCTAGTTTGTTAGCTAGCTCTTTCTACAACCGTCGCACTTGTTTCAAATTTAATCGCATCGACGCTTTCCAACCATTGGAAGATGTTAATTCATAATTCGCCAGGGCTCTTAGTTTTTATTTTTTCTTTTACTGCTCCTAGTGAGATTCATTTTCACTTGCAATTTAATTTTGTTAGAATAGTTGTGATATTTTTTTTAGAAATGGCCATTAGTTAAAATTGTAAATGATGGTAAATGTTTTAATCCCATCATGAATTTTGATATTTTGGTCAGACTTAAAATCAGTTTATATTTAGTATGCGGAAAAGATATTTCCCAAAATATCTTTCCGCATATGTTGATTGAAAACTCTATAAAATCAAGAAACAACGATTGATATGAGCTTCTCAGATTTTCAAAAGAACTACTCAGAGAGAACTCGCATGTATTTTTTGTTTAACTTTTTGATATTAATGTTGAAGATCCCATTGGGATTTAGTGATAAGGAGTAAGCATTGATATCGGATTCTCGATATGAGTTTCCAATACTTGTAGCCTACCTATATGTTTTATATTGTAGATGTGCATCTTATCCATTTCCATATTTTATATCTATGTTCTAGAATGCGAGTTCTTTAAACGTGAATTTATCCTTGTTGATACTCATGTTCATTCATGTCTAGCACTTTAAATATGGCCTAAGAAAGATATTATGTTTCGTCTCTTACTTCTACCATGTTCTTTCTAATATTAGTAGCTATGGAGTTCGTCTTTAAATGTTCACATGTATGGATTCTTATAACCGCATAGGCCCAAAAGATATGCGACTGACTTACTTCTAGATTGAATTTCCATTACGTGGCCTATGTCCATTACACTTTATACACAACATCGCCCCTTAACCTCTATGAATCAAAAGAATTCAGCCTTCATTTCAATATAATGCCTTATTCGATACGTTGACATATCAAAGTCTATAATTGCTTTGCTGTTACTTTTTCTCAGGCTTAAGTTTTGAAAGTATTGGTTCCACTTAAACAAACCTTTCCATTCAAGATATGATAGCATGAGAGCCACCTCCGCTCAACCTCTATAAGTTGAACTTTATGCCCTTAATACTGATTAAGGATGTCCTAGGAACTGGCCTTTTCTCAACTCAAGGCTATCTAGGAGTGACAATAGACACCGGTGGTTGGTGCACAAAATTACCGGGCCTTCCCATGCATGGCCCTAACCCCTTGAGCGTGTGGGAAGAAATTATGCGAATTGGCCGAGTATGTGTGTAAGAACTACAACATGTGGAGTACAATAATTGGGATTTTATAATAAATTATATCAAGGATCATTAAGGCACATAGTTGGGAATGATGTTTTTGGCATGCAAAATGATGAGAGAATGCCAAGTCTCCTCTGTCCTGTTCTCTACGTTATTTAGTTGTGAAGGGTACGTGGAAAAGGGGTATGTTTTAACTAGGCCCGCATTTGTGTGATGAGTCTCGAATAATGTTCACAAGTCCCAAAGAGTAGGGTCGCACCTTTGGTATTCCCGGTTACTATTCCTCATAGCGTTGGTTTCCTGAAGCCTGCGGAGTCGACAAATTCTTCTGAAATTACCTCTGACATGTGCGAAGGGGCTTTCTATGCACATTTGTGGGATTATAAGGACTGGCAGCATCTCAAGGAAAACAATTTTTCCGTCCTCTTCGAGAAGCCGGGTTGCATCCATTGTTCCCAACCACGCTTGTTCCCTCGCCATGTATGAAAAATACAAAGGAGTGTAGCATTTTAGATCACTATGCACAACGTCCAGATCAAAACACACAGGGATAAAGCCTAGACTTCGCTCCCCTCTATATGGTGGCTGATACAAAAATTGGCAATGCCATTGTGCTCGTCTCCTTACTAAAATATCGCCCAAAATTGGCATGAAGGGCGTCGAAGGGACCAACACATCAAAATTCACTCTCCTCGTCACGTCACGGATACCGCAACCGCATAAAAGGATGCGGCTAAACATAAAAAGATCTTTGAGAGACATCGAAGGTGAGAGACTCAAGTAGATTCACAACAGCCCTTAGGAGCGTATGCTGATCAATGTAGGACGACTTGCTCTCAAGATGAAGCGAAAAATTGTACTTGTCAAAATGCCTCGCAAGAAGAAACGTCCGCGGATGACACGTGAAGAGACAATCACATTGAATGATGGAGACCTTGAACAATCAATTTAATGCGGTTATTCAAAAGGACGCAGAGGATAGGTGGGTAGCCTTAAAGGAGAAATGAAAAGCTACAATTGACATAATCCAGGCCATGCTCCAGTAACTACGATGAATTATGGATACATTGAAGACCACCAAAAGCACGTGGAGATCGAAACGTGATTCATCAATCCTTCGTCGTATGTTACTCACAAAGATCCCGGCCACAACGAATTCCTCGGGAGAAGGTTGAAAGGTTGTGCACAACACCGAAGGACTCCCATGAGGAATTTCGTAGGTCTGCACAAATGGAGAGCAAATAATCGACGACCTCCAAAAGGCTGTAGCCCGAAACACCCCGTGAGCTACTAGCCCAATGCACCGCGTTGGTCATTGAGGCTACGAAATTCATTAGAGGGAAAATCATGCAGCCCAATTATTAGAAATGGCCATGGGTGTACCAAGGTCCAACGGACTCAATCCTACTTAACATCAACCAGGACTCCGCTTTAAGAGGAAGGAATAAGAGGCTCAGATTTTAGCCACCCTACCCACTTTAGTTCATGCTCAATGCTTAACACTGCCTCTCGCCGCACACCAATCACACTTCCAAGCTGATATCATGAAATCTCGAAAAATAAGAATGCCCCGCGACCACCTGCCTTGGGCTACTGCCACCCTCAAGATTTCACAAGATGTGGATGCCGCGGTTCAAGACTTCCACCAATTTATGAGTGGCACCACCCATGATGGAAGGCCCAATTTCAGAATGGTCAACATCGATAATGTCGCTACTCAGAGTAGGCCGTGCATCCTCCATTAGCCAAGGTGATCAAATTTTTCAGTATAGTGGAGAATCCACCATCTCACCGACTCGAGACGAGTCACACATTGTGTTGGGGACCTAGAACATGGTCCCCTAAAAGCCGCGATTTTGTATAATTTTTGTATATTTGGTCTCAATTAGTCTAACGTAGGGGTTTTGGGTGGGGTCAAAGCCCCTAATGCATTGTAACGGGTCAAGGGTAGACCAAGAGTTCGAAAACCATGGTTTGCGAACCATTGGATGCATAGGCTAAATTGATATAAGTAAATGAACCTTTTTGAGTCATAGGCAGGAAATAATGTAGATCGATGATAGTTGTGAATTTTTGGGACATGCTCGTGGGTTGCTAGGTAAGGACTCCTATTGGATTTGTGCGTGGATATCCTAAGTCCCGCTCGTGTGAAGACCCTACCTGCTGTGTGTGCAGTGGTTGTGTTGGATTGTATTGGGTTTTGATGTTACGTGTTAAAATTTGGTTAGAATATCTCTCGTTATCCGAGTTTATGTATAACCGTTGATGTGAACTATTGGATCTATGGTTGACTATACATTATTGCTATGGACTGGCTCTTTGTTATAATACAGAGTATTCATGTACCTATTGTTTGTGCTTTATGATATTACTTGTGATATTGCCGATGCAAAGGTGGCCGTATTTAATCTATGACTGAGATAGTAACTCGTACTGTGGACTATAAATGATTAATGACTCGCTAATAGATCCGTTTTATAGTCATGATAATATCTCATGCTCCTATTATATGGATCTATGCTCTGATTTCATCAAGGATGAGGCTAGTTGTACCTATAGACCAATACAATTTTGATGTGGATGCAAAGGTAGTTAGTAGATATGAGCTCGCGATAGGAGTTTGTAACGCATCCGTTAAACACAAAGCCGATAAGTTGGGAATGCAGCTCGCTTGACTTGCCTAGCGCCTCTCTCGTGGTGCGGAAACCTAGTTCCAAGACCCTCCTATATTGCTTCGGGGTGAGACTTTGGCCTACGAAAGAAGGTCAAGGTCAAAGGGACAATAGTATAGGGTTTGTTGAAACCTTAACCTCGAACTTGGTCCGACCTCAAGCCAATAGTATAGAATCGATATGAAATGTGTGACCATTTCTTTACGCGTGCTTTGAATGTGAGGAAGAAAAACTCCGTACGCAACATCTTCAATCGTTGTATCTTATACTTTTTAATATACATTTAGAAATGTATATATGTATAAATAAAAATCAAATTCGAAGTCAAAATAAAAATATAGTGGCAAATTTTAGGGTTATATTTAATTTTTTTTTGATGGATTAAAGGTGCTGATTTAGTTTGGTAGTTTTAAAATCACCTAGTTCTAGTGGACACCATGCACTTACAACGCCGGCTAAAGGTCGTGTACCTGATCAAGCACAATGGAAAGGAAGAGTGGGACCCCGTCGATAGAGTAAACCCAAAATGACAACTTGTCCGATGGCTAGCTCTCGAGTCATGGAAAAATTTAGGGCTAATATTTGCAAGTGTTAATTTTCCATGTTTTTTCCAAAAAATTATCTACCAATTTCCCATTTTTTTATAAAAGATTCACTCCAAATTTTACAATATAAAATTATTTTACCTTAAAAATCGCCAACATTATATACATAATATAGATAATATCATTATAAATTTGAATAATTTTACAAATACACAAAATTTTATAGCTTTCATATTAGGGACTAGTGAGATTCACCAATTTTTTAAACTTCAAAATAATTTTCCACTTAGAATTTTCCTTCTCCGAGTCCCCACAAAAAGGCAAAGCTTAGGGCTAATATTCACAGGGCTAATTTTCCATGCTTTTTCCAAAAAAAATTCACGAGTTCCATTTTTTTCCTAAAAATGATTCACCAAATTTTATAAGAAATAAATATTTTACATTAAATTTCGCTAAAATTTATATACTATATAAAATAATCGAAATTTGAATATTTTTACTAAAATATCACGAAAATTTAGTAGTTTCATATTATGGATTAGTATGATTCGCTCAAGGTTTTGAATATTTAAGATAAATATCCATCCTTAAAATTTGGCAATGTATAGACTTATGAACTTAATAATTAATAATAGACTTAAATGAATATGTCCCAATTATCAATATTTACAATATTATATTCAACTTATGAAATATTTTCATACTATGTATAGCACATTTTAATATTTCAAAAGGTGATGATCGAAGGAACACTCCGGCTCGAGGGTAGTTTAGGAAGATAGTAGTTATTAGTTGAAAATTTTTAATCAGTTTCATTTTTGAAAAATGTATAAAAATACGAATAGAGAAAAGGGGTTCGAATTTTTTTTCTAGGCTTAGATTTTGTATTTGATCTTTATGTGCATATGAATAAATATTTCAAGTGATTCCAAAATGTTTGAGTATGATTGCCCAACATACATATTATTTTTATGTCATTATTTTTTAGAATTGAGTAATGAAGTTGTTGGTCTTAATTTTACATTCGTAAGTAAAAGTTAAAATCATTAATGACGTGCTCCTCTTTCTATTCTAATACTCTCTTTACAGCCTTTTCTTCTAATTTTTGAAACAAGAGATTCTACACATGCAACCTATTGTTAAAGACTTTCTAGCCCATCATTTATTTCTATATTATCTGCTCCATTTTATTCATCACCAAAAGGATACTTGAAAGAAATTCACGCTGAATTTTGATAAGCTAAATCTCCAAAGGTTTAAGAAACATTGGGACAATAAAAATATTTTCACATATTTTAATAAATGTTTTTAATAAAGAAAGTGGTTAGGGATGAATCTCACCTAAGTAGTATTCCCGCTCCTAAAAGACCCCACATGAGGTCCGGGAGCACTCACAATAAAAGTGTCCCTATCCTTGATCCATATAAGTTGGTTTCTTAGAGGGTTTTGAAAGAGGGTCTCCTAAATAACCCAAACCTAGTTTGTCACTCAAAATAATTCTATCCAACAATTTCTAGGTCAATTGTCTTAAGAAGTTAGCAAATCTTTGAATTTTTTTCAAAGAAAGTTTATTTTATCCTCAAAATGTCACCTGAATCCCTGGATTGGAAGGAGAATTGTTTGGGTCACACATGGTTTCATAGAAAATTTAATAGGTTAAAAAAAATTCTTTCGCCATATCATTCTGTTGTTCCTCCGCCATTTTTATTTCATCCAGAAGCTCTTCGCAACTCATTTAAATTTAAACATGGATATTCCAATATTCCTCTTAAATATATATTCATCTTTAAATATTACTCAACCAAGTGAATTATTTTCCATAATATTATCCTAAACTTCTACCTAGGTTTATTGGGGAAGATGAAGTAACAACGAAGAAAACATGTTTGCTTCATTTTGTGCCTTTGCTAAAAATATGAATGTCGAGTATTTGGATGTTGTATTGTGACAATTTGTGTAGCAATTTGATGGAGAAGCTAGAAGTGGTTAAAATACTTCCGTCTAATTCTATTAATACATGGGAGGAGTTGGAGAATGTCTTCGTCATGAAATATGGGGTGAGAAAAAGGACCACAATTATTTTCTAACTGAATTCAATGCAATTAAGTGAAAAACTAAGAGGATGTAAAAAATTTTATTAATATATTAATAAACTATACAATGGTCTACCAACGTAAACAAAACCCCCATCCGTAGGGGAAAAGGTGGTAATTGCAGGGGGAATTTGAGTTCTATGAGTTTTACACTAAGAGAGAGTGAGATCCTAATTTAGACCAAGCTAAGCCCGATGCATTAGAAATTAAGGCCAACTCACGTTGCAAGAAAAATTAAGTCAAAGAAATAGGTTGAAGATAAAGAAAAGGGGAAAGAAGAAGAAAAGGCTTCCCAATAGCCTAAAAAATTCTCATTACCAAAAAACTCGATCAAATGACTAAATTCATTAGGAATTTGTCAAATAAATTGGAAAATTTTGATTTAGGAAAGTAAACATGCTCTAAGAAAAATTGAATAAAGGGAAAATAGGAATTTCAATCCTAAATTTAGAAGGAAGCTACCTTAAATCATGCAAAGATATAGGAAAGACCATTGCCGCATACAACCACCAGACATTGAATATGAGCCATAAGAAGTAGTGGATGAAGCTCTTAAAGAACAATAAAATCAGATTTCCTACTCAATATGAGGAGGAAGAATGAAAAAGTCATAGGTTATGGTTCAAGGTTAGAATTTCATGTTTCTATGTGTAAAGAATATTGAAAAACATTCAATAACATTTTATGCAAGCCGAAGGTAAAAAAAGTTTGATTATGATCTCATATCCAGAAGAGTTTTAGAGTTAAAGACAATGCAATGGAACAAACGTGTGTATCAAACACTCCAACAACATTTTGAGACAGTTGACAAATGGAAGCAATAGATCAACACACCCCAAAAGTTATAGCCCAAGGAGGAGAAATTTCAGTAGGAAACAAGATCCGGTGTTGTTGCATAAATTCAATCAACAAAACCTATTATTAATCCACAAAAATATCTCAAACCATAACACAAATGAAGGGGAACAATTGAAGACAAGCAAGAAAGGAAGTCATTCTTTAATTTATTAAAAGAATTAGAAAATCTCAAAGTTCCAGTTTTCTTTTTGAGCTAGTAAAGATCTCTACTATAAAAAGCAAGTTGTTTACTTTATAAATATTTCACAAGAGAATCATTCCGTAAAATGCGCTTAATTTGTAGAGGATAGACCGGTGGTGATGTTGGTATACATGTGGAGGAACAACATACTTCTACACCACCGTTTTTTATATTTCTCTTCTCATGGCTACCTTTATTCTTCATAATTGTCTCATTGACTTGAGTGCTTATCATAATTTGATGCCAATTCTAGTTATGAACCAATTAACTCAAATTACAAAACAATATAAAGACCTATATTCTTTTGATTCTAAAATGGTAAAAATGTATGGGAATGATAAAAAAATTAGTGGTTTCATTAGTCGTATTCGCTTATAGTATTGTAATGGATGGTTGTTGCAAACATACCATCCCATTTGAAATGTTTCTCTCTTAGTTCTTGGGGAGCCAGCTTAGAGGATTACTCAAACTAGATTTGACTTATGCTATTATTTTGGTTTCGGGCAGAGTAAGGAGGTTGTTAAGAGACCAGGTTTGTGAATACTATCACAAAGGGGAGTTCAAGCCGTTCTCATGTTTGTATTAGAATGATGATTTTTCTTGGTTTCATGTTACAATAATCACAATAAATTGCTGAAGATACAAAAGTGCAACTCCCTTAAAAAATTAAAAGGAAAGAATTGATATCAAGAGAGTTTGGAAGTTGTATTTGATGGTGCCTTTTCAAAAAGGATGTAATGGAGATGGAGTTATTATAATTATCCAAAATTCATATTATTCCCTTGTCTTATAAATTAGAATTTGACTCGCATATAATAACAACGTTGAATATGAGTTTTGATTTTTGGTTTGCAATATTAAAAATTTAGGAATACAATGTTATTTCGTTTTTTGGACATTCCAATTTAGTAATTAAAACAAATAAAGAATCAATTTCAAGCTAAACATACAAGATGAAAACATATATAAATGAAGTGTGGATTTAGTGGATAAAAATTTCTATGCTTTTAATATACGTTTGGTACCTAGGGGAGGTAATAGACTCAATTATTCATTGGCAATATTTGTAACTAGTACTTTAAACCTCCACCGAATCGTAGGCTCAGTATGAAGTGGAAATAAGAAGTTGAAATTATATTCTAGATAATGTAAATTATTGGCAAGTAGTCCTAAATATGAAGAACAAATCAAATATTTCTTGGAAATGGGTAGGTGAATTTTAAATTTGGAAATTAATCAATATGATGAAGACAATGAGTCAGAATATGGATCAAGAAAAATTTTTCCTTTGAATAATTATAGGTGATCTAAATATTATGCAAGCTTGAATAATAATGTGATAAAGGGTTTGGTACCCCTAGAAATACTGCTTAAAACAAATGATGTTGTTGCAAATACTAAGAAGACATATTCAAAATATGACCATAAAATAATATCGTAACAAATAAGCAACCAAGGATGGTGAACTGCCAAGGATTTTCCCGGGAATGATTTTAAGAAGAGGTATGTAGATATTTTTAACAAATATATTGATATCTTTGCATGGTCTTACAAGGATATGAAGACTGATACCCATACATCCAACATAAAATTTCTCGAAGCTAGGGCTTGAACTATTCAAGAAGAAATTGACGCATATTAACCTTTTATTACTTCCACCAATTGAGAATGAAAGGCAGAGAGAAATTATTTCATGCTAAAATAATTGTTTCTGAGATATTCTGATCGGGGTGGCTAATTTAGTGCCTATGAGGAAGAAGAATGGGAAATTTGGTTGTGTATTGACTTCAAAAATTTGAATAGGGAAAACTTGGAAAGCTAATTATCCCCTCCCGAAAATGGACTGCATACCGTAGAAAGTTATGGGTCTAGATTATCGATAATTCGATATATCCAAATTTCAGACAAACTAATAAGAAAACAAGGTTTACAAATCCATGCGGGGAACTTTTATGTATACCAAATCTATCCGGATTAATTAACATGGGTGTTACATCTCGTAGCTATGTATATAGCATTTATAGGTGTAAAGGAGAAGTTCGTAGTATTTGGATGACATCATAATTTTCTCTAGATCGATGAGGAGCACTGTGAATTTGGCTGTAACAAACTTTCAAAAGTGTAGAAGGTTTGACTTATCCTTAAACCCCAAAGGTATCATTTTGATTGGAAGAAGGAAAAGTGATTGGTCATATTGTGTCAAAATAAGGGGTTAAGATAAATACAAAGAGTGGAAGTCCTCAAGATCAAGGTACTCGCCATGAGAAAAAAAGAGATTCAAAGTTTTCTAGAAAGATAATTTTCTAAGAAGGTTTGTCCCGAATTATGCAGATATTATTAAGGAAATTAATAATATGTTGAAAATGGATATAAATATAAAATGGACTACAACTGCTTAGGAATACTTTTCCATAATTAAAGAAGATTTTAAGTAGGCCCTATACTAGTGAATCTAATATCGTATACATTTCAAATATTTTCATTTTCTTTCTCCTTTTATCAAGTAAAGAATATCTATTACATAGAAATCAAGAAAACGAGGAGACACTGTGCATTATTTAGTAGGCGTTAAGGGATGAAAATTAGGCATATAATATCGTGGAAAAAATATGCTTATGCTTTATTAAAAGAAATAAAGGATTTTAGAGTTTATATTCTTCACCTCATATTATTGCTTATGTTCGTAATGTCGGGATGGTAGGATGTATCAATTCGAGTGGTAGTAAAGGAAAACGAGGAAAAATGGATTGAAAAAATACAATAATATGATATGGACATTAAGACAATAATCGGTGAAAGGGACAAGGGCTATCAAATAGTTAACATAAGTGAATCATCAAGCTATGGGAATTAATCTCGTCAAGAAGTTGTTGAATCCAAAACTAAAGAAGAGAAAGGTAAAAATGAAGACCTTGATAATAGATTCAATATAAGTATTCTCGGTTCCCAAAGGGTATAAAGATATTGTCCACTATTCAGTTTCCTTAGTTTCCTCTTCTTGTTTGAGTAGAACAAAATATAAAGCTATCGTAGTCGAAGCTCAAAGTATGTAATAGAAAATGGAAGGTTGTAATGGAGAGATCCAACCGGTATTTTACTAATTCGCTTTTAACAAAAAGAGAAACTTTAGAAACTAGAATTAATATCATGGATTCCTTTGTGGTGGACATTACGCTTGGAAGGCTACAACACAATTTTTTTTTAAAGGCTAGTTTATTTTGGCCTTCCCTATTGATTGATGTTTATAGACTCGAGAATTTGTGGAAAATGCCAAATATTTTACAAAGAAAATATTAGCACCATTACCATTTATTTTTGTGTTCATGAAGAAACCTTTAGAAATGGGGAATGGACTTCATAGATAAATAAATCCACCCAATGGAAAAACACAAATGGATTTTAATAGGTAGAAATTATTTACTAACTGGTATGTTGTTCCAACAAGGAGGGTTGATGATGCAAAAGTGGGTAATTAAATTTTGGAAGAAAATATTTTCAAGGGTTTGGTTGCCCAAAAAAGTTGGTAGAAGATAATGCTTAGGTTTTCAAATATACAAAACTCGGTTGATTTCTACCAGAAATATAATGTGATACTTTCATTCTAACACAAATCACCCCAAGGGAAATGGTTTAGAAGAATCTTCAAATAAATCTGTAGAAAATACTTAAGAAAACAATTGCAGATAATTAGAAAACCGATTCAAAAATCAAGTAAGCCCCTATGGAAAACAACGCACGTTTGGATTTCGACTAGAAAAATCACCTTTTGAGTTAGTATATGGAAAAACTACTAAATTTCATACATTTAGTTAGTGAAACTTGTTGTGGAACTTATCCAAGATGCACAACAAGAACCAAATGTACTACAAGAAGAATGAATCAATTGGTAGAACTATGAAAATAGGGCAGAAGTAATGGAAAATTTGATTAATTACTAAGAGAAGATGAACTACTGCTCGACAAAAAAAATCAAAAGATATTCCTTTTCGCCTCGAGATTTGGTTCTTCGGTGTGATGCAAGGAGATAATAAAGGAAAGCACAACAAGTTTGATCCCTATGGTTTCATCCTTTCAAAATTGCAGCTTCGAGCCACACAATTTCTCTTCATTATGGAGAATCCGAGGGTGAATGGTTGCAATAATTCTGAATGGGAAGCATCTTAAGCATTGGTTTCCAACACTCTGAATTTATTTTAGTTTTATCATTTTTTATATCAGTTTTATCACCGTGAATATTCGATGAGATATTCATTGTAATGTTTTAAGCTATAATTTTGACTCCATGCCCAAGGTGAAGGCACTAATCCGTGGTTCTTAGTGAGGTTTTGTCTCAAACCCTACCTTATTGGAAGCGGAATTTTAGATCGTTTTTAATTTACTATACATTCAAAACACATATATATGTCTTAAAAATCAAAATTAGGAGTCAAGAAAAAGATATTGGAAAAAGTTTAGGTTATATTTAAAAAAAAAATTTGATGCACTAAAGGTGTTTATTTAGTTTTATAGTTTTGGTAACCAAATGCAAGTTCTAGTGGGCCCCATGCACCTACCACGTCATGGTTAAAGTTCATGCACTTGATCAAGCATGATGGAAAGGAAGAGTGAGACCCGCCTGATATAAACCCGACGACACAACTTGTCCGAAGGTTAGCTCTTTGAGTCCCCCCATAAAAAAAAATTCGGATTTCAATAAGATTTATCAGATAGTCCAAGATGATTGTCTGGATTTCGTTGGGTTTCTCTTGTATAGGATGTCTACTCCCGGTATTATGTTATGTAGACCAATGCATTTTCATGTGGTCATGCTGGCCATCACATCGTTTATGGTGTTATCATCTCTTATTAAATATTTTCAAATTATGTAATTATCTTTTAATCTTTCAAAATGTAAGGTGATCAAAGGAACAATCAGTTCCAAGGTAGTTTAGGAAGAGATTAATTAGTAGTTGATAGTTTGTAACTGGCTCATTTGAAAATTTTGTATTAAAAAGAAAATTGAAGAGAAGGTGTTCCAATTTTTTTGGCCTTAGAAGTAGAACGTTTGTATTTGACTTCCTATGAATATGAATGCTTTCTGCTATTTGAGTATAATTTATCTTTCCATCTACATCTTATTTTTATGTAATTTCTTCTTTATAATTGAGCAATGGAGCTACCGGGTCTTTAACTTTACAATGTAGTTAAATTTAAAATCCTTAATGATGCACTCCTCTTCTTTCTAAAGTTGGAAATAAGATATTTTTCAATGGGTGCAGCCTATTGTTAAAGACTTTCCAACATAATTTATTTTTATTCTATCTTTTCCATTTGTATTCATCACTGTGGCTGCCACTTGAAAGATTATTCTCACATTGAAGTCTAATAAGGATTAAATCTTAGGGGTTTAAGAACATTGGGAAAATAAAATATTTTCATCATGTTTTTTAATAGTCATAAGGTGAATTCTTTTCTGCCACGGGGTTGTCTCTCAAGTTACAATACACAGTGGATATTGTGTTTCATAAAAAAAATTGAAGAAACTAACGATGTGCTTGAGAATGGTTGTTCTACCTCAACACGTACTTGATTGAAAGTCATTGATAATTCCCATGAGAACTTTCATATTTTTAGTTCTTTTAATTTCGAGGAAAATATATGGAAAGAAGCCATTAAAGGTGCAGAAATTTCAAACAAGATTCATGGGTTCATTGTCATATGACTCCATATAGCATCATACATGTTGACTATGATGGACACGCCAAAATTGATCAACCCAATGTGAAGTCCCAATTATACCCCACACCATTTGGTATAGGAGTCCCATCTGAAATACAACCTGATTTCCAATGAACCGGGGTTTTAATGATATGCCTTGGATGCAATAACACATAGATTGAATATGTATGGTGACTTTGGTAGCAGAACAGTGTGACTCTCGTGGAAAGTCAAGTTTGATGCATGAAGGTTCTAACACATGAAGGAAAACGAGTGAGCTCGTTATGTCCCAATTTTAGATTAGTAAGACCAGAGTAAACAAGGATAACATCAAACCAAGTTTGGAGTCCTAGGACCTAGCCTTGATAGACTCGTAGAGGGCTCTCAATATTTGTATAAAATATATTTAATTCTATTTAGGATGTTGATTTTCAGTTTAAAATGATAGGGATTGTTTGTTTTGTTTTGTTTAGTTGTTTGTTAAGAAGAATAGATAGAGTGAGAGAAATTCAAACCATTGGGCTATGGAGTCTGTGAAAGGTTTGAAAAGTACAACAACAAATCAAGGGTGTTCCATAGGGCAAGCTAACCAAGCCAAATGGATCTTAATAGCTTATGTGGGTGTGAAATGAACACTAAGTTGTGAGTTTAGTAGCTATAAAGGGAAATTAAGAATCCTTTAACATGTACTAGAACAAGAAGAGTCTTTAAGATTACTATTTTTAAGAAAGAACCAAAGGACAGGGCATACCATAAACTTCTTTGGCCAGACTTTAACCAAGTAAACTATAAGAAAACAATCCAACAAATCCTAGAAAGAAGGGAACTCCTAAATTCTCTAGCTATTCACTTTCAGACAAAGAAAAATTTA
Organism: Pinus albicaulis; assembly: GCA_034641835.2. NCBI lineage: Eukaryota > Viridiplantae > Streptophyta > Pinopsida > Pinales > Pinaceae > Pinus > Pinus albicaulis. The sequence continues at coordinate 1,265,638,882 of CM076572.1, forward strand.
AGATAACAAATCAATAATGATTAAAGAGCAGGGAACTCCTAAATTATTCAATGAGACTTCAAAGACCTTTAAAGTGACTATGCAAGATAAACCAAAGGATAGGGAAAACCATAAACTTCTTTAGCCAAAATCTAGTAAGTAAACTTCAAAGAAAGCCTTGAGAACAACATTTCAAGCAGAACCAAAGGACAAGGAAAACCATAAACTTCTTTGGCTGGACTCTACTGAGTTAATCTCAAGAAAACAAACTAGGTGGAAATAGAGAGCAGGGAACTCCTAAATTCTCCAATCAGACCCAGCAGAGGAAAACATTTAAATAACAGAAATCAGACAGACTTAAGGTGTTGGACAGCATATCTTAACCTAAATTTTTTGTTCTGTTATAAGGAAAATTAATGCACAAAATGGAAAACAAAAGGAAACAATTACAAAATTAGAATAACATCACCATATAAAAAAGTTCATGAATCTTGTGAATGTTCTTGTTCTATTGATATCTAGTCCAAAACAGCTACAGAGCTCCAAAGCCAACTTCTTTACAACTCAGAGTCTATGAAGTATTCAGCTCAAGAACCAACCAAAAAAAACATGAAGCATACATGTAGTATTTATCAGAAAAATGAGGAGGTGATCCCAAGCTATGGTTTTAGATGTTATTTATTACATATTTAATGCATTTTTTACCTTTGAGACCATGCAAGGCCCAAGGAAAAATATCTAAAAGTGACTCACTACAATAATAACTCCTAACTTCATTGTTTCAGCTAACTTATGGAAACATTTGAATTTAAGGCCTTCTCGATAACTTTTTTAATAACCATTGGGAAGATGCGAAATATCTCTGACTTTTGTAATAAATTTTGGTGTCTAATATCAACTCCGCAAAGGCACAATGAAAAGGTACAGGCACACGACGCTTTCTAAGGTCCCCAAGGCTATGACGTGAAAAATTAATCCGTCTTGCAGCCAACTTTTGGAGGCCTTCCCGATGTCCAAATGAGCTCCATGACATCTCATTGGAAAGGTATTTGAATCTAGTTTCCAAATATGCTTTCACGTTTCAAAATGGTGCCCATATACCTTGTCAAAAACCTCTTCTCCCAGGACTGGTAAACGCGCAGCGCCAAGGTCAAAAATAGGGCAGAAACATGATTTTTTGATGGTTTTTGGCCTTTTTGAGGGACCAGTTTTGCTCGAAAGCTCCTGAAAATTTCTAAGGTTGATGTACTTGTCATTAGGAACATGAATCCAAAAAAGAGTGCAGCGCCAGTGGCGCTGCGCGTTTAGCCAATTTATGCATGTTAAACTATAACAAAATCAAAATGTGCACAAAAGTGCCAAAATTGGAAATTTTCTTGCTGATCAAGTGTTAGAGGCCTAGAGGGAAACATCAACAAGAATATTGAGCTTCTCTTTCTCCTTTGACTTGGTCAAAGCCCGAATCTTTGCATCAACACATTTGAGCTTGACCCTTGCAATCATGTTTCTCATGGCATAGTGTCTTGCCATCTTCCTCTGAATGTCAGTGTCATTCTTTACCTTCCCTAGTAGGCCCTATAGATGAAAATTGGCTCCCTCAATCCAAGACTCTCTATCTCCTTCAATCTCTATGGCAGGCATCTCACTTGGAGTAAGTTGCTCTACTAATTCTGCCTCTTTCTCCCTTTCCCAAGCTAAAGTCCTCTTCAGTCCAATGGTCCTCAGTCTCTGTCTAGGAAGCTGATCTTCCTCATTATCACTATCATCAAAACTACCCAAGGCCTCATCCATCAAAGCCTTGGCCTTTCCTTCCGCTCTCTGAGCTCTAATTGCCTTGACCTCACTGATGATCTGTTTTGTCTCTAGTTGTTGATTCTCTAACTCAAAAAAGTTAATCACATTCTTTGCTCTACTTAGATTAGCTTAAAGCTCACTAATATTGGCATATTTTCCTCTTATCACTGCACTAGTAGCTCTATCTTCATCCTCATCATCAATCTCAATCAACTGAAACTCCTGCTCAGTTTCATGTTTGTCCTCCTCCTCAACAATAATATGCTCTGTAACCTTTTTCTTGCCCTTATCAACCTATTTTGTTGACGAAGAAGGCATGGCCCCTTTCACACCAATTGAAGCAAACACATAACTGTGGCCTCTCTGATATGTCAAAGGAAATGGCTCAATGTCAATAATTTTAATTCCAGTTGTCTCAATTTCCCTTTCACTGCTTGATGCTTTGTCATAATGATATGAGGGTGAAGGGTTGTGGAAAGGTGATGAGGAAGGATCAATATGAGGTGACTGGATGTTAGTGGATGGTGATGTATGAACAACTAGATGTGATGGAGAAGGGGATACGGGAGAATGAGATAATGAAGGAACATCCTGCTCATGATGGCCAGGGGGGTAGTGAAAACCTCATTGGAAATTAATGCATCCCATGGAATGTTTTTCTGTTCAAGCTGGTGCATGACCACCATATTAATGAGTCAATGATGAAATAGTCTCTACATTTTCTGATTGTAATCTCTCTTTTGCACAATGTAAACCATTTTTTCAATGCTACGTAAAATATAATAAGGTAAGTGTAACGTTCTAACTCTAGTGAAATGCATAAGAAGACGAATATGGTATGAGTAGAGGCAGGAAAACCTTCCCTCACAAGTGAAGTATTTCATTATTATCCTCATCATGGGCACATACTAGTCAAGGAGATGGGACAAAGGGAAAATGGACTTCTTGTTATCTTTGTATATAGGTTTGAGGTACGGTTCATAATAGCTCATGCCCAAGTTTTCTTGTTTAAATAACCTCTCTCCCACACTAGGTATTCTTGTAGCAACTGCAGTGGCATTGGTAGACATCTAAAAGGTGACCCCGACAAGATTAACCTGCTTTTCATGTGGATTTATGATGAACAATCTTGTTAAGTCTGGATGATTTTGGACTTGCTACACTCTCTCACAGAACTCAAAGCAGCCCACATGCTTAAAGCAAGAAACAGCGAGAGGAGAGGCCATGAGTTCCCTTGTATTGATGGGTTCAAACCTGTTTATCTTCCCTCCCTTATGATCATGTCTTCTTGGCCTTTGTGCCTCAAAACCACTATCTTCTCCCTCAGACATTTTTAAACTCTGATTTATAAAACCCTAGGGTACTAGTGAAATGAGATGATGGGAAGGGAATGAAATGGCAGTTTAAAAAAATGAAGGGAATGAGTGAAGGGGCAAACTAAATCAATGGAAACCCTAAATCAATGTAATTACCCTTTTTATGACTGATATTTCTTTGAGGAAGATGAAACAAGGGTAAAACAGAGATCTCAAGCTAAAATTTAGGGTTTCCTTTAGGTTTCATTTTAATTCAATTAAGAGTGATCAAATAGCTTTAAAAATATGGCTTATGTCCTGTACTTACCACTCAAGAGTTCTTGGAGGACTTTGGCAAGGATTTGGATAAGATTTGAACTTTTTTGAATGGCCCCAACCCTTAGCAAACTCCTTTGTCTAGGCACGCAGCGCCACTGGCTGAGGGCGCAACGCCAACCCAAGCGCGCAACACCGATATCTAAGCGCCCAACGCCAATGCATCTTACATGGGGTTCTTCTGGAAAGGGTGCAATGAGAGTCTACAAGCATGCAGCGCCTTCACAAATTATGTTGAATATTTCGGGCAAGGGTGCAGCGCCAATCTCCAGGCGTGCAACGTAGATGCAAATGCGCAGCGCCAAGAAACTTAGCACAATTTTGCTCAAAAACTCACAAAATTTTCCTTTGTTGAATGCTCTTGATGTTTTGAAAGGAAACAATGACTCTTTTGAAGTGTTTGATGGGATTTTATAGGTTTGTGGATTTAATTTAACTTGAAAACCCCACTTTCTAATGTTTGAAGTTTTCTTTCTTTATCAATGGTACTCTTCGACACTTTTTTCTTTGCAGGTTGCTGAAGTCATTGAAGTGGATTTTTTTTTTCTCATTGAGGCTTGACATGTTCACTTTGATAGCTTTGGGATTTAATTATTACATATAGTAGCATCTTCAAAATTTTCTGTAGTTTCCACCATAAAATTCAACTCATCTTTTCCACCTTCTCTGGCCACCTTTTTCAAATCCCTAAGTGTCTGCAGTTCTTTACAACAATCATCAGTGTTGTCTTCTAATTTCTCTATAGCCCTTTCAAGTTCATTCATTTTTGTCTAGTTCACCTTACCTTTTTTCCATATTCCATCAATATTTTCTGATAGACTTTCTTCATGTTTGGCCTTGTGTGCTTCCTCCATGTCATTTTCCTGTAAGTAATCACTACTTTGGCACTCAAATGGACTATCAAGTTTATAACCCTTTCCTTCTACAAGACAAAATTTTTCCTCTTTCCCTTGCTATAAATTGTTTTCATTCAGGAGTAGACAATTTACATCATCAGTACTTTCTTCTAATAAATCTCCCAACACCTCTACAAAAGTGCTAAAATTTGTCCCAGTTTTCTCACTTGCAGGTTCTGAACTGAGAAGATAATCCTCCTTGGAAATGTTAGGTCCTTCTTGAAATAACCATGTCTCGACATTCTATTACATCTAAGCTAGATTCTAGCAAAGGAAAAGCAGTGCCTAAAACATCTAAGGATTTTGGGAAGCCAGAACGATGCATATCATAATCACGTTGTATTGAAGATCCAAAATCCAATGTACTTGACTTATCTAAAGAGCCTATAGAGATAGTTTTGAGACCATCAATGATTGAGGAACCTAGGGAACATGGGAAAAGAGGTTTTAGGTAGGAAAGAAGGATGAAAATGAGAGGTATAAGCCCATAATGAGTCTTTTAAGAGCAATAGGGTGACTTTGAGATGGCAAACTGAGAGATAGGGAAAAGGTTTTATGAAGATAATGAAGGTAGTGAGATTTGTGGAACTCAAGATATTCAAGGAATATTGTTTTCATAAAAGTATAATCCATTATATAGTCATCCAAATATAGTGAAAAATATTGATGACTAATAGTGGATCCACTCGGGGAGGGAAGCTCCTTTAAGAGGTGTCAAGAACCTCAAAGTTCGTATCCTCTGAATTTGTAGATCGCAAGGCTCTCAATTTCTTGTACTTTCAGTGTGTTTCTCTTCTTCACTGTTGATTTTCTACTACTCTGGTTGATCTTAAAATATGAAAAACATGATTGCTTTAATATCAATTCCTACCCATCATATTTTTCCTAACATTTTTCAAACCCTGGGACATAATTTTTCTTTTGAAAGCAAAAAATATCTACTTCTACCTTTATATCATCCAAAGGCTCAAATTAGACTGATGAGCTCTTTTATTCTCTACCTAATCTACTTATCCGTCAAGATTAAACAGTTTGACAGATTTTCATTCTCTAATCTATCAACATAAAATTTAAAACATGACCAAATCAAGGTTAAGAAGTTTGATTTGTCATGAGTTGTGACATTTTGGACAAGCTGCACACAAATTTTATTTTTGCACAAAGTAAAAAATTGAGGGCTATAATTTGGAATTTGTCATTCATCCCTCTCTTTTCTCTTTGGTTCAGATTTGAGCTTTGGGAACCAACATCTTTTTAACCTAGTCTACTGATAAGCCAAGTTTAAATAGTTTGGAAAATCTTCATTTCTAACTTATTAGTAATCAATTTAAATTTGTTCAACCATGATTAAGCTGTATGGCTGAACAATGTTTCATAAAAAAGTAGTGGCATTTTGACTTGCACACTTTCAAAAATATTCTTTTTGGTATGGGGCTTTACCTTTTCTTTTATCTGCCATCTTTTATTTTTTTCTTTGTTTTTTTTTTGTTTATTTTTCTGATATTTTATTCAAGCAATGTTATGTACAATGAATAAATCTTTAAACTAAGAAATTCAACGAAAATAATGCTTCAACATCCTGTCATTGACAGAACCTCCATATAATTATGTTCCATCCATTTCTTGTAGAAAGAATGCATTGTTACCTCTTGCTAAGTGGATGATGTATGGACCCTTCCATAGATTTTCAAATTTTTCATGCTTGCCTTTGTCCTCTCTTCTTGAATCCCATTTCAGAACTTTTTCTTCAATCTAGAAATCATTTTCTTTAGTCCTCTTATCAAAGATTTTCTTAATATTCTCTTGTACTGCTTGTGTTCTGTTGTATACTTCTTCCCTTGATTGTTGCAATTGAATGGTTTGGTCCAGCCTTCTTTGTATATCATTCTCCTCTGACTGTACCTCTTGAATAAGCTTCATCACTGGGACTCCCAAGGATGTTGGCAAAACTACATCCATGCAATACACTAGTTGATAGGGAGACATGTTAATTGATTTTTTGTTTGTTAATCCGTCTGCCCATAGTGCATGCACTAATTTGCTATGTCATTATTTTTTGTTCTCTTCCAGCCATTTCTTGATGATATTTACCAAAATTTTGTTAGACGACTCAACCAACCCATTACCTTGAGGGTAATATGCTATATAATTCCCTAATGTAATATGATACTTGTGGCAAAAGTCCACCATTCTCTTGGATTTAAAAGCAGCAGCATTGTCAGTGAAGATTTTTCTTGGACAACCAAATTTGGACAAAATATTGGTTTCAAGGAATTTGATGATTACTGAGTCAGTGGAAGTCCTTGAATGGATGGCTTCTATCCATTTGGTGAAATAGTCAGTTGCAGGGAGGATCCATTTGTGTTGGGCTGAGGAGGCAGGGTGGATTTCTCCAATAAAATCTAAACCCCGCTGTTGAAAAGGAGCTTCAACACTTATAGGTTGTAAAGGAAAAGGCAGTAGTTTTCTCTTTCCCTCAAAGATTTTGAATTTATGGCAAGTCACTACTAGCTTGTGGATATCAAGGAAAAGAGTGGACTAATAAAAACCAGCTCTAAGAATTTTGTTCGCAATGGTTTTCCAATAGAGATGACCTCCACATTCTCCTTCATGAAACTCATGCATGATTCTATCTGCATCTTCTTCAAGTAAACATTTAAGCAAGATACCAATTGATTTTTTCCAATATAAAGCTTTATCTAGAATGCAAAAATTTACAGATTTTAATTTCAAGAATCTGGCCTTTGTTTTGGAAAAACCAGGAGGAGCATTTAGATTAAAAAGCACATATAATATATCAGCATAACAGAGTGAGTTTAGAAATGCTTCTTCAATAGGTGGTGTCGCCAGCTCCTCTTGTTCATCCAAGGAATGTATCATGTTTATGTCTAGTGCTTGAAAGTTTGCTTCAGCCATCAGTTTTTCCAGTCCTTACCCTTTGATTAGCTTGGTGGGCATGATTTCTAGATCATACTCTAAGATGACATCAATCCACTTACATCTTTTACCATCAAGACCCTGAGTTAGTATGTCCCTAACATGAGGAACAAAAGCAATTACATGTGAATGCAAGATGTAAACTCTGAAATATTTTAATGCTTTGATTAAAGCAAAATCTTGTTTTTTCCATAATGTTATATTTCAGAGGTGCATCTCTTAGTGCCTTGTTGAAGAAAGCTATGGGTTTTTCTTGTCCCATTATGTTCTTTTGTAGTAATACTATAGCAATTGTGTGTTTTGATGCAAATGAGAAAATGAAGAAGTCCTTAGTGAATTCAGGGTTGATGAGGACTGGTGTTTGGGTGAGAGCTTGTTTTACCCAGTCAAAGGATTGTTTTTCTTCTGTGGTCCATTTTACTCCTGTTCCTCTTTTCAGCATGTTAGTAATGTTTCTTAGGAGTTCTACAAGGTTTGGTATGAACCTTCTTAAGAAGTTGATCTTTCCAATGAAAGATTGCAGCTCTTTGATGTTCCTAGGGTGATGGATCTGCAATATCCCCTCAATCCTCTTTGGGTCTATCTTAATCTCTTCTTCAAATATGATATGGCCTAAAATTTTTACTTCTTTAAGTCCAAACAAATTTTTCTTGGGATTTAAAGAGAGACCATACTTTCTACATTTTTCAAAGACCTTCCTCAAGTGATCTAGGTGTTCTTCATCAGTTTTTGAATAGACTGTGATATCATCAAGATATATCACAATGAAATAACCTATTTTTTTGGAAAAATAAATGTTCATGGCTCTTTGAAAAGTGGCCCCAGCATTCATTAACCCAAAAGGAATTTTGACATACATGAAGGTGCCCCAAGGTGTAGTGAAGGCAATTTTGTGTTGATCATCTAGATGTACTAGCACCTGATTATAACCTGAAAAACCATCAAGCAAAGATATTCTTTTGGAGCCTACTACCTTTGCAGTATATGATCCATCTTAAGTAAACGGTAGTTGCCTTTCAAAGAGGCTTTAAATTTCTGAAGTCTATGCATAGCCTAATTTCCCATGTTTTCTTCCTCACTGATACAAGATTTGAGACTCATTTTGAGTACCTGAGTGGGACTATTATTCCAGCATCATACATTTTTTTTTATTTCTTTCTCAACCAGAGGCATTAGGATAGGGTTTATTCTGCGCAATTTCTGCTTAAATGGTTTTTGGTTTTCCTTGAGAGGAATCTTATGTTGAATGATGCATGTATCATAGGACTTCAAGTCCTCGTAGCCCCATGCAAACACATCATTAAATTCTTTGAACAACTCAATGTATTTCTGTTTTATAAGAGCTATCAGTGTTTTGGAAAATTTAATAATTTTAGGTTCTTCCTCACTGCCTATGTTGCATTCGTCTACATCTTTTTCAGTGGATTCTATTTTAGGCTTCCTATCAACATCATTGAAATCAAAAATTTCTTCTAAGGGGAAAAATCCTCTTGGCAATAGATTATCTTTGCATTGCAATACCTCAAGGTCCCTTTTATCTGAATCTTCACACAATTCTGCCTTATGAGGGTGTTCTAACAGATTTATATCAGTAGCATAAGGTGGCTCTGTTTTGTGTGTTTGTTCCTTAGCAAAGCATTCCTCTTCATGATCTGAATATGATTTTGGCATTTCAAACTCATTTTTGGACTGTAGGAAGTCTTCAATATGTTTTTCACCTTCAAAAACTTGCCAATAATCTATGTTATCAAGGACTTTCGGTCTGCTTTTGACCTTTATCGTGTATTGTTCATTGGCATGAGGCAGTTGGCAAGTGTTGTCAGCGAATGCTAGTTCATTTGCAAGGTTGTTTTGAGTTCTTGGGATAGAGGTAAGTTCATAATTTTCAAATGTTTTTAGGAGGTCTAAGGTAGCATTTCTATATTTCTTAACCTCGGATTTTTGGCTGAATATTCTCCTTTAATTTTCCAAATAATTAGCTCAGAATCTCCCTAAACGGAAATCTTCTTAGCTCCTATATTTTTCAGCAATTGTAAACCTAGGAGAAGAGTTTCATATTCTGCAATATTGTTTGTACATTGAAAATCCAACTTGTATGAGTGACCCTCATTAGTGTTGTGTATCCAAACACCTGCTCCTGAACCAGCTTTGCCACAAGAGCCATTAAATCTCATGTTCCAAAGAGTTTTAAGTTCAGATTCGCCATTGTGTTGTTGTTCATGGCTGCTATGGTTTTGACTGTTATTTTCTTCATTTTGTGTTTTGTTTGACTTTGATGACAGGTCTTGCTCTTCCTCTTTTTCAGCTACTTGTTCATTAATGTCATCTTCATTGTACAAAATAAATGAATCAAGGTCTAAATGGATAGAATAGAGAGGGGTGTTATTTGGCTTATCTTGGTTGCTTACCATGTATTTCATGTGAGTTTATTTGTATAGTCTTCTTGTTTGGTTAAAGACTGGAATGGTAGCATATGTCATGTCCATTTGGAGGGTTCCTTGGAGTTTGGCTCCCCATGATCTTAATAAAAACATGCCATATTTTGGGGGAATGTCAACCACTACAATATCCATTACAAGGCTCTTGGCTGGTATTTGTGCCAGATTAACACATAGATTTTTTATTAGGCCCGAAAATTTAACTCTACTTGAATCAAAAGAGTATAAGTCTTTGTATGGTCTGGTTATTTCAAGGCCTAATATTTCCATCAATACCTTTGGCATGAGGTTATGTGAAGCACCAGAATCTAGCATGGCATTGTGTAATATTTTTTCATGGATGTTCAAACTGACATAGAATGGAGGCACACCTCCCTCTTGAAACTCTCCCTCTACCTCTGGTCCAAACAACAATTATGGCTTGTCATCAGTCAGATTTAGAGTATCAGTGTTATTTCCTATGTTTAAAGCCTTCAAAACTTGAGATCTATATACATCTTGAGTCACTAATTCAGTAAGGGGTATGGCTATTTTTATCTTGGCAATTTCACTCTCAATACTGAATGGTGTTTGTGTTTTTGGCAGATTTAAATCAGTTTTATAGAGATTGTTTTTTCAGCAACTTTGGTTTGCTAATTTTTATTTGGAATCTCAGTTAAAACTGTTTTTTCAGGGCCACTAGTTGATGTACTAGGGCAACTTTGGTCACCATCCTGTTGGCTGACTTTGTTTTTGCTTTGATCAGAATTCTTAGCCATTGTGTTTGTATTTTCTGCTATCTTTTTAGGACTGTTTTCAGGGGTCTTCCTAGCAGAAATTTCTAGTTTGTTCCTCTTGGGGATATCTTGGGTTTTCCTACTTCTGAGATCATACTGCCTATGAACCTCCATGATCTCATTTTCAAATCCTAGTTTGTATTTTTCAGAATCCTCATATGTTCTTTTATCTTGGTTTGAGGAAAACAGACCTTGTTCTTCTTCTGTGAGAAAAAAAATATCCTCATTATCAGAGCCTATTAGATTCACATGGTTTTCTTCTGGCTCCTCGGTCTCTCTCTCCTCTTCATCTACATAGTTTTCTTGGAAAGGAGGTCTGATTTGCTGGTCAGTTTATCTTTGTCTTATTTGAGGAGCATCTCTTCTAAAGTTTTGGTTTCTTTTTTATTTTGAGGATTTGTTTGATTTTCCCTAGGGGGTTCTCTTTCATTTAATTTAATTCTCTCCATCATCCTTTCCATTGTCCTAACTAGATTATCAATTTTAGCATCATATGTGGAGGCCACAGGTTCTTATTTGTATGTAACTCTCTTTTCCATTCTCATTCTATCCCTTTTAGCAATTAGATTGGATTCTACACTTACTTCTCCCCTTTGCATGTTTTCTAAGGTAAGGGGATCTCTTTCTCTTAATTGGTAAGCCATTTCTAGATCAAATCCATCTAGAAATTTTACTAGGGCTAGGCCTTGTGGGGGTTTCATGTGGGGAGGAAGTGCATTATATACACTATTGAACCTAGTGGAGTAGTCTTGAACACTCTCCCCAACATTTCTTTTAAGGTTCTCATACTCTGATAAGATTTGAAGAGGATTTTTCTTGGACTCCCACTTGTTTATGAATACTTGATGAAGGGAAGGGAGATCATGAATGTTATTAGGGGCTAAGCTCTTGAACCATTTATTTTCTTCTCCCCCTAAACTTTGGGAAAACATTCTCATTTGTATGGTCTCATCTTCTATTTCTTGGTACTCAAAAGCATCATTCATCTTGTCTACATGTTGTTGGGCAGTTCGAGGATCAGTTCCATTAAAATGAGGCATTCTAGATTGATAGTCTTGGGGCATAGGCAATAAAGGTTGTGGTAGCACCAGGGGGGCATACCATGTTTCCATGATAGGAGGTAATGGAACCCAAGGAGGATTTACAAGAGGAGGGTTTACTAGTAGAGACAGAGGATGGAATGGAGAAGTTTAAACATTGAATGTATGAGTGGCAGTGGCTGATGCACTTGGACTAGTTAGCTGATACTGGGCAGATTTGGAACGAAAGGATTCAAACTACTAGAGAAGTTGAAGATCAGTAGGAGTGCAAGGAGAGGCTTATCTACTAGGACTCTGTTGTAAGTTGGTAGGCTCAAATTTTGTCTGGTCTATCCAACTTTGAGACTTAGTTTTGAATAGGTTTCTTCTATAGTGTAAGTAAAATTGGGTATCTTGCAAGGATGTAAGGTTTTCAGGAAAGGAACTTTCTTTGTGAATTGGTCTGACAATAGTTGAATCTTTAGTCCTAGAATTTTTCCTTAAGATTATTTTTGGGTCATCAACTATAACAGGAGGGTTTGGGTCAGGGTGAGATCTAGTGCAGATTCTTTGTGAATCCAGATTTTAGACTCGAAATACAGAGAGGCTAAACACTTGTATCAGTTTGAAAAATAGACCTATTTGAAAAATTACTGAATTCACACAGTATGTGGCTGGGTTTTATACTATTAGGATTAATTAATACATTCGCAGGGGAGTTTGTGAGAACCAGTGGAGTCAGCAGGCCTATTAAAAACTAGTGGAATCACCAGGTGGATGATGCTAACTGTTTTGAAGATTTTTTTGTTGTCCACCACCAACAATTGGATACCAATCTTGAGATATTTTTGGGTTTTCTAAGTTCTTTATATAAAACTAAGATTTTCAATGAGTGTCCCGAGTGGAGTCACCATTATGTTAGGTCCCTATAATTTTAATATTGGTAAGACCAAATAAAAAAGGGTAACTTCAAACCAACTTTGGAGTCGTAGGACCTAGCCTTCCTGGACTCAGAGAGGGCTCTCTCTATATTTGTATAAAATATATAACTTGATTGATTTAGGATGATGATTTTAGGCTAGTTAAAATGATAGGGATTGTTTGTTTGGTTTGGTTGCTTGTTAAGAAGAACAGATAGAGTAAGAGAAATTCAAACCATTGGGATATGGAGTCTTTGAAAGGTTTGAAGAGTATAACAACAAATAAAGGGTGTTTCATAGGGCAAGTTAAAAAATCCAAATGGATCTTAATAGCTTATGTGGGTGTGAAATGAACACTAAGTTGTGAGTTTATTAACTTTAAAGGGAAATTAAGAATCCTTTAACATGTACTAGAACAAGAAGAGTCTTTAAGATTACTATTTTTAAGAAGGAACCAAAGGATAGGGCATACCATAAACTTCTTTGGCCAGATTTTACCAAGTAAACTTTAAGACAACAATCTAGCAAATCCTAGAGAGCAGGGAACTCCTAAATTCTCTAGCTATTCACTTTCAAACAAAGAAAACATTTAAGAAAAAAATTTAGTAATTATTAAAGAGTAGGGAACTCCTAAATTCTTCAATCAGACTTCAAATAACTTTAAAGTGATTGTTCAAGATAGACCAAATGACAGGGAAAACCATAAAATTCTTTAGCCAAACTCTAGTAAGTAAACTTCAAAGAAAGCCTTGAGAAAAACATTTCAAGCAGAACCAAAGGACAGGGCAAACCATAAACTTCTTTGGCTGGACTCTATTGACTTAATCTCAAGAAAACAAACTAGGTGGAACTGGAGAGTAGGGAATTCCTAATTTCTCCAGTCAGACCCAGCAGAGGAAAACATTTAAACAACAGAAAGCAGACAGAATTAAGGTGCCTCTAACAACATATCTTAACCTAAATTTTTTGTTCTGTTATAAGAGAAATTGATGTACAAAATGGAAAACAAAAGGAAACCATTACAAGATCAGAATAACATCACCATTTAACCAAGTTCATGAATCCTATGAATATGCTTGTTCCATTGATATCCAATCCAAAACAGTTACAAAGCTTCAAAGAACATTTCTTTACAACTCAAAGTCTATGAGGTATTCAGCTCAACAAACAACCAACAAAAAACATGAAGCATACATGCAGTATTTATCTGCAAAATGAGGATTTTATCCCAAGCTAGGTTTTTAGATGTTATTTATTACAAATTTAATGCATTTTTCGCCTTTGAGACCATGCAAGGCCCAAGGAAAAATATCTAAAAGTGACTGACTATAATAATAACTCCTAACTTCATTGCTTGAGCTAAATTTGGAAATATTTGACTTTTAAGGCTTTTTAATAACTTTTGTAATAAATTTTGGTGTCTTTATTCAACTCTTGGCAAGGGCGTAGTGCCAAGGTACAAGGGTGCAATGCCAGTGCAAATGTGTAGTGCCATGATAGAAAAAATGGCCTATATTGCAGCCAACTTTTGGAGGCCTTCCCGATGTCCAAATGAGCTCCATAATGTCTCATTGGAAAGGTCTCTAACCCTATTTTCCAAATATGCTTTCACTTTTAAAAATGGTTCCTATATTCACTATCAAAATCCTGTTCTCCCAAGACTGGTAAATGTGTAGCGCTAGTGCCAAAAAGAGGGCAGAAAGGTGATTTTTTGGTAGTTTTTGGCCTTTTTTAGGGACTAGTTTTGGTCCAAATATCTTGAAAATTTCTCAGGTTGATGTAATAATCACTAGGAAAATATGGGTGCTGACAATTTTTCATTTGAGTCCCCCAAAAAAGAGCGCAGTGCCAGTGGCGTTGCGCGTTTAGCCAATTTTCTGTGCTAAATTGTCAAAAATCAAAATTTTCACCAAGTGTGCCAAAAATTGGAATTTTATTTGTTGATCAAGGTTGGGAGGCCTGGAGGGACACCTCAGTAAGAATTTTCAATTTCTCCTTTTCCTTTTCCTCGGTGATAGCCCGAATCTTTGCATGGGCAAGTTTGAGCTTGGCCCTTGCAATCCTGTTTCTCATGGCATAATGTTTCGACATCTTCCTCTGAATGTTAGTGTCTTTATTTACCTTCTATAGTAGGCCCTCTAGATGCACATTGGCTCTCTCAAGCCAAGGCTCTCTGTATCTGCCAATCTCTATGGCAAGCAACTCACTTTGAGTAAGCTGCTCTGCCAATTCTGCCTCTTTTTTCCTTTCCCGGGCTAAAGCCCTCTTCAGTCCAATGGTCCTTGGTCTTTGTCTAGGAAGCTAATCTTCCTCATCATCACTGTCATCAAAACTACCCAAGGTATCATCCAAAAAAGCCTTGGCCTTTCCTGCCTCTCTCTGAGCTTTGATTGCCCTGACCTCACTGATGGTCTGTTTTGTCTTTAGCTGCTGATTCTCTAGCTCAAGAAAGTTAACCACATATTGTGCTCTATCACGATTAGCTTGAAGCTCACTAATATTGGCATATTTACCTCTGAACAATGCATTTGTGATTCTAACCTCATCCTTATCATCAAGTTCAATCAATTGAAACTCCTTCTCAGTTTCATATTTGTCCTCCTCCTCAACAATGATATGCTCTGTAACCTTTTCCTTGCCCTTATCAACCTTTTTTGATGATTAAGAAGGCATGGCTCCTTTCACTCCATGTGAAACAAACACATGCCTGTGGCCTCTCTGATATGTCAAGAAAATGGATCAATATCAGTCATTTTGGTGCAAGCTGCCTTAGTACCCCTTTTACTGCCTGATGCTCTAGTAGCATGATGTGATGGTGAAGGGGATATGGGAGGATGAGATGATGAAGTAACATCCTGCTCATGATGGCCAGGTGGGGTAGTGAAAATCTCATTGGTAATGAATGCATCCCATGGAATGTTTTTCTGCTGACACTGATACATGACCACCATCTTCATGAGTGAATGATGAAATAGGCTCTGCATTTGCTGATTGTAATCCCTCTTTTGCACAATGTAGGCCATCTTGTCAATGCTGCAGAAAAGATAATAAGGCAAATGCAACATCCTAACTCTAGTGAAATGCATAAGAAGACAGATATGGCATGAGTAGAGATGGGAAAACCTTCCCTCACAAGTGAAATAATTCATTATTATCCTCATCATGGGCACATACCGGTCAAGAAGATGAGAAAAAGGGAAAATAGACTTGTTGTGATCTTTATACCTAGGTTTGAGGTATGGCTCATAACAACTCATGTCCAAGTTTTCTTGTTTAAACCACCTCTCTCCCACACTAGGGATTCCTGTAGCAGCTGCAATGGCATTGGTGGACATCTCAAAAGTAACCCCAACAAGATTGAC
This sequence comes from Pinus albicaulis, assembly GCA_034641835.2. NCBI lineage: Eukaryota > Viridiplantae > Streptophyta > Pinopsida > Pinales > Pinaceae > Pinus > Pinus albicaulis. The sequence goes on from CM076572.1 coordinate 1,265,654,634, forward strand.
TTGCTTGTTATGTAGATTGATGATGAATAATCTTGTTAACTCCATGTGATTTCGGATCTGCTGCACTCTCTCATAGAACCCAAAGCAGCCCACATGATTAAAGAAATAAATAGTGAGAGGAAAGGCCATGAGCTCCCTTGTGGTGATAGGTTCAAATATGTTTATTTTCCCTCCCTTATGTTCATTTCTCCTTGGCATTTGTCCCTCACCAACAATGCCACTATCTTCTTTTTCAGACATCTTCAAATTCTGATTTGTGAAACCCTAGGGTGCAAGTTAAATGAGATGAGGGGAAGGGAATGGAATGACAGCTTGAACAAATGAAGGGAATGAGTGAAGGGACAAACTAGGTAAATGAAATCCCTGAATCAATGAAATTAACCTGTCTTTGACTAATGTTCTATTTAGGAGGATGAAATAAGTGTCTCACAAACTAAAATTAGGGTTTCATTTCCATTCAATTAAGATAGACAAAATAGCTTAGAAATAGGGCTTATGTCATGTACTTATTGATTAGAAGTGTTTGGAGGATGATAGGAGAAATTTTAAGAAGTATTGAACTTGTTTGAATGTCCCCAACCCTTAGCAAGATTCTCTATCTAGGAGCGCAAGGCCATTGGATGAGGGCGCAACACCAACACAAGTGCACAACACCAATCTCTGGGTGCACAATGCCAAGGAAATTTACATTGGGCCCCTCTAGCAAGGGCGCAACGCTAGTCTACAGGCACATAGCGCCTTCAAAAATCTCGTTGAAAATTACTGGCAAGGGTGCAGCGCCAATCTCCAGGCGCGCAACGCTGGTGAAAACCCGTAGTGCCAAGTAACTTAACCCAAATTTGCTCAGAAAACCCTGAAATTCTTCTTTGCTGGATGCTCCTGATGTTTTGAAAGGCAACAATGAATCAATTGAAATGTAAAATGGGCTTTTCTAAGCTTGTGGATTTAATTTAACTTGAAAAACCCACTTTCTAATGTTTGAAGTCTTTTTCCTTTGTCACTGATACTCTTTGACACTTTTTTGCATCGTAGGTTGTTGAAGTCATGAAGTTGGCTTTTCTTTTGCTCATTGAGGCTTGACATGTTCACTTTGACCACTTTGAGATTTAATTATTACATATAGTAGCATTTTCAAAATCTTCTGTAGTTTCCACCATAAAATTCAACTCACCTTTTCCACCCTCTTTGGTCACCTTTTCCAAATCTCTAAGTGCCTTTTTTCCATATTCCATCAATATTTTATGATAGAATTTCTTCATGTTTGGCCTTGTGTGCTTCCTCCTATGTCATTTTCGTGCAAGTAATCACTACTTTGCAACTCAAATGGATTTGCAAGTTTATAACCTCTGTCATCTACAAGACCAAGTTTTTCCCCTTTCCCTTGCTGTAAATTGTTGTCATTCAGGAGTGGACAGTCTACATCATCAATCCTTTCTGCTGATAAATCTTTCAACACCTCTATAGAAGCGCTAAACTTTGTCCCATTTTTCTCACTTGTAGGTTATGAACTGAGAAGATAATCTTCCTTAGAAATTTTAGGTCCTTCTTGAATAACCATGTCTTGACATTCTATTACATCTAAGCCAGATTCTAGAAAAGGAAAAGCAGTGCTTGAAACATCCAAGGGTTTTGGGGAGCCAGAAAAATTCTTATCATAATCATGCTGTATTGAAGATCCAAAATCTAATGTACTTGACTTATCTAAAGAGCCTATAGAGATAGTTTTGAGACCATCAATGCTTAAGGAACCCGGGGAACATGGGAAAAGGGGTTTTAGGTAGGAAAGAAAGATGAACATGAGAGGTATAATCCCTTAATGAGTCTTTTAAGAGCAATAGGGTGACTTTGAGATGGCGAACTAATATAATAGTGAAAAAAGGTTTTATGAGGGTAATGAAGGTAGTGAGATTTCTAAAACTCAAGATATTCAAGGTATATTGTTTTCAGAAAACTATAACCCTTTTATAGTCATCCAAAGATAATGAAAAATACTAATGACTACCACTAAGTAGAAGAAGACCGTGTTCTCTTTTGATGCAAATTAGATCCATCCAATTGATCAGATGGACATGCACAGGTATTCTGGAGAGATGCTATTTTCAACAATGAAAACAATAGCCATGTCTCTTTCCAAACTCAAGGCTGCATTATCAAATGTTCAATCTTAGCCAAAAATTGAAAAATTGTCTTCATTGGCCAAATAAAATAGATTGAAGTCTTTGGAATACCTTCTAGTGCAAGTTGGGTATGATCCAAAAGACTGTGATACAGTTGAGGAAATCATTCAAAAGAAGAATGCAGACATCTCTGCTCTGTGCAAACAACTCAAACTTCCCTCAACTGAAGATCTACAGACAAAGGAGATTGCGGAGAATGAATACAAAAAAGAGGAGATGCTCAAATTGATCATTGATCAAAAGTTGAAAAGTAGAAAGACGGAAGAAGAAATTGAAGAATTACTGAAAGAGAAATCAACACTTCAAGTGACTACTAATCCTAATACAACAACTCAAACATATTTTGCAGGTACAAAACTTTCAACAGCTTTGACAACAACATATGCAACAAAATTGGCACAAGATTTGGCTAGTCAGAAGGAGGCACATGAGAAGTTACAGCTGAGGTTTCAAATTCTTGAGTCACAAAAGATTAAAAATTATACTTTATACATGGAGGAAATGGAAAACACTCATTAGTTAGGGCTTAAAATAAAATAACTAGAGAGTGAATCTCTAATGGCAGGAACTCTGGTTGAAGCTAAGAAGAACATCTGGGAAGACATCAACAATTCTATAACAGAGGTATGGCCATCCATACAAATTATCTTTGAACAACAGGAGCTCATCACCAAATGTAGAGCAGCCATTGAAGAGCAGAAAGAGCATCTAAAAAAGAAGCCAAGTGAAGCCACTGACATGATCAAGGTTTTGAAACTCAAAGAACAGAGAAGAGTTGGAAGAAATCAACATCTTGGATAGAACTGCAACAATTTTGGAGATCAAGAAAGTTTTACAGAAAAGAAATTTAATCAACCAATTGCAAACCAAATGTGAAGATTTGAATACTGTTGTTCATATATTTCATACTAAGTTTAATGTTTTAAATCATAAAGGACTGCCAGGATTGGTAGGATTAGATGATAAGTTGATTAAATTAGAAGATTACTGTAAAAATTTATACACAATTGCAATAGATAAGTCAAAATTTTCAGGTATCAAAGGACAGGTTACAAGGAAAGAATTTCTTGAAGCTTTGTAGTTTAATTTGATCATTCAACATCAAATCAAACATTTATTCATTCAAAGACCAAATTTTGACAGATATATAGAAGTAGATGAAATTTTCAGAAAGATGAGACGAGTGTAGAAATCGCAAGTCAAGATCAATGGGATAAATTTTGTGATACCATTGAATAAAAGGATGAATTTTATAGCATGCTAGCACATCAAATTTTCAAGGGTCCAGTCAGCAACAACTTCCATCAAAAGGAGCCAAATCATCAACAAATTCCAAGAAAACAGAGACACATCATCTATCTATTTCCTTCTTCTATTCGTCTTTATTATATTATTGTAAATAGTTAAGATATTTCTACGTTTTAGAAATTAGTATAAATAACTCTCATTTTGAGTTATTAAGGGTTGCACCCTTAGATAAGCGAATTTTTGTAAGCATAATTGTACAAGTTTTTTGATCATCAATAATAGTAGAAGGATTTTGAATTTGTCTGATACAACTTTGTTCTCTCTGTGAGTTTTTCTAGTTTTCAATACATTTTGTCTCTTCATATGTTTAGTTGTTATCAAGATAACTAGGTGAGATTAACTGTGTTTCAGTAATCTTATAATTCCTCTTGAAGTTATTATCAATATAAAGAATGATTTACTGAACAATTTGTTGATATAAGTCCCTTTCATTTATAAATTGCCAGCATCTTGATAATGTTAAATGTATTTTGTTGAAAATTTTGACATTGTTTAAAGGTTTTCAAGCTTATGATTTATTGAAGAATTAAATCTGAATATTTGATAATCACATCTTCTTACATAAGTCTACTTAACCAATTTACAAAATCTTAATCACTGTGTGAGATAAACAAGCAACCCTTACTTATAATTACTGATATTATATGGAAAATTTAATCAATAATTGTTTGCTAAAAGTTATATTATACATTGGTCCTCCAAAATTACAAAACACAACAAAAAATTATAGATTCTTTGGCATGACTATTGACCACAATTATCTCAAAGGACAACAAGTACTATTACTTGTCTTTAAATGTCTCACTTTTCTCTTCCCTTTAGGTAGAAGGACCTTGATACTTTCCGAAACTGAACATTTCAAAAGGAATACTCACTTGTTGATCCGAAATTACCTATGTATTACTCTCTTGTGTTGAAATTTGTGACCAAGGGGGGCTCCTACTCCAAACCGTGTGAGGTCTAATTGGGATTTCACATCAGGGAGACCCCCTTGGTTGATGGATTTATAGCACCGTCAATAGGTTTGTTACAGAGTTGTTCCTTAATGCAAGCTCGTTCTTCATGTTCTTCCATCCCCAACGGGTGAGTTAATGAACATGCTTATCCAAATTATTTGTATTAATTTATATTCTTATGTAGATAGCTTTTATTCTAAATGAATAAAACAATTAAAATGTTGTTAATGAAAATTATTTCTTGCAAGAGACATGCAAATAAAATAAAATAAATAAATAAATAAACATATAGGATATATAGAATGAGACAAAGCCACATGTATGTATAGGATATTGTATGATTTTGAATTATTTCTTTAAAATCCAAATTTTAGTTGGAAAACATAAGTGGTTGTAACAGAAAAAGAAACAAAAAAAAGAAGAGTCAGGACAAGAATTTATTATAAAAGGAGACTCCAATTGCAATGTCAAGGAGGTTGGAAATTTTGTAATCAAGACTTTTTATTTTTATTAATCCAAGTGTAATTTTGAATACCCATGGGTTTAAAAATCAGAATTGGAGCTTGTACATTTTTGTCAAGACTTAAGGAAGGATCGAAGATTTGGTGGCTGGAAAAACTATAATTTATTCTTGTACATTTTTATCAAGTCAATTTAGGATTGAAGGTTGAATGCTTTTTCCTGGATATGATACTAAAAAACTATTCCTGAATATTTAACACAAACAAAAGCTAATTCGTAATTATTTTTAATTTTGCATTCCTGTCAATTATTTTATCAAGTTTTATTCATTGTTGAGATTGCTTGATGAAATATAATTTGATTGTGAATTTGATTGTAGGTACATATTTTAATATCATTTGTATGTAGAATTTCTTCTCATTCATGTTATTGGGATATGTAGCATCATTTATACTAAAAGAGAATAAATTTATTCTTATTTTGTAGTAATGAATTACATGCATATGATCAATCCTGTTAACATTGTTATATTAAGATAAGATATAGGATTGCATTTGGATTGAGGATTTAGGAAATCCTCAACAAAAGTCTACTTTTGAGGAAAAATCTCGTTTGGTGGAAACTAGATCCACATGCCTGTGGATATCACCATACTAAATGAGTATAAACCTAATTGGGGCCTTAATAAGATGATTTTCCCTTGTTGTTAATGGAATATTTTTTCTCCCATCAATAACTCCGTTGAATGAGGGATCAGAAATCAAACCCTATAAAGTATTTCTTTGAAAGCAAGTAATTCATAATGTCTCATATCTCTATTCTTGGACATTATTTTAGCTTTCATGGGCCTTCTAAAAGTATTTCTAGAAAGATAGTCAATTTCTTTAAAATTTAACTTTAATGGAAAGGTTAAAATTTCTACTTTTCATCATATTCCTTAGTATAATATTATTTGCAATTCTTTAGATATATTTGATGAAAGTGAGATTTGCAGATTGCTGCTTGCCATTACATTGTGTGGGAGAATAAATAAATAATTTCATTTACTTCTAGTTGAATCTTTTTATTCATTGGAAAATTTCATAGAATTTTTTTTACTTCCTATCAGGAATACAATTATGATGAATTATGTTTAGCATTATAAAATATGCATACATATGAATGTAAGTGTGTAGAAGAATTCCTTTCTAGATTTAGATTTGTTTGCTTTAGATTTCCTATCTATGAAAACCATTCTACTACATATCTAATGGAATGATTTCTCTATCTTTGATCTTTTGTATATGGAGAGAAAAAATATTATGAACATGTTATTGCCTAAATCTACCTCAGGCTGAAGGAAGGCAGAGTTCAAGGTAACATCAAACCACGCTCAGTCTGGTAGCTAGCCCTACCAGAACAGGAGAGGGCTCTCTCCGGGTCAATCTCAGCAAAAATAATCAATAGGGCTTGAGATGACTTGAAATAAAAGCTAATTTTAGGCTAGGTATATAAGTGAAGGAGTTTTATTATGTTTTTGGGGGTTTTTGTTGGATCAAAGGGAAAGGCAGCTTTGGGTGTGGGGATTAGGCCTAGTTTTTGCAGAGTTCTGATTGGGGCAAGGAAGATAATTGTTTTGATGCTTTAGATTGAATGAATGGATGGATCAAACCGGCGAGGAGATGAAGAGGGCAAGAGGGTCTCAAGAGTCCTCCTAAAATAGATGAAAACATGGAAAATTAAAAAAAACTGAAGGCAGAGCAAAGCAAGCTTCTGAATTCTACCTTTACACACTAATTTGTTTAATCTAAGAAGAAAGGAGAAGGGAAAATGATACACATAAACATCAATGAACTTACAATTACATAGAGAAAAACACCATCAAAACATAGAGCCACATGGATCCCAAAGAGTGCTGCAAACCCTGGTCTATTCCTTTGCCAAAATTGCAGAGATGAAATGTACAATGAAGTGCCAAACAATCCCAAGTGTCCAACCTCTGAAAATGACTGATGAATTACATGATATAGATAAACCTAACTCCTCCCCATGCCTCTAGGGGTCTAGCTCATCATTCTAGGAGCTGTTTCAACCATATCTAAACTAGGAACTAGAAAATAGGCAATGAAACAACTTGCCTCTATATGCTAGGAAACAGATCCATTCACTTACATTTCATCTTTTGGTGAATGAATATTCTATAATGAGTAAAAATGTGCCAAAATTACATCATGGTCATGAAATTACATCAAGGTACATCAAGAGTTACATGAAAAAGTCAAACTGGCCAAAACTAGGCGAAATTCTGAGCTGCTGAGTGAAAAATAGACCAAATTCCTCTATGCGCCGCGCCTGGAATCTCTATGCATAACACAAGTTTGGAGCTGATTTTTAGGCTCTTCTCGAAGTCCAAATTGAGTGCAGGATAGCTCGTTGGAAAGCCCTACCTGTGTACTTTCCAACCCAAGTGGAATTTCTGGATTTGGTTGCCATTTTCCCCTCCAAAAGTTTAATCTCCCAACACTGCTTCTTGTGTGTGCAAAAAGTGGTAGAAAGGCCATTTTTAGGGTGTTTTTGACCCTTTAGGCAACCCAGAACTTGATGAAATCCTTAGGTAATCCATAGGCATGCATAAATTTTGATAATTTTAGGTAATCCTTAGGTAATCCTTAGGCATGCAGGAAAATATGTTTTTAAGCCCAAAAATTCAAAATTGACAAAATTTTTCCCAAATTTCTTGAAATTTGGGCTGAAGGTCCACCATCAAGCACAATGCTGAGCCAAAGAAGCTTCGGCCAAAATTTGGAGTCCATCATGCCCTTTGTGACGCTTTAGTGCCCTCCTAGTGCATGCAGTTCAGTGGTGGAATACTGTCTCTGTCATATGATGTATCTGCATCCGTCTCCATGGTTCTGAAAGTCTATGCCAAGTGTATGCTGATTTGTATGAGATAAAAAATAAGAATTTGGGTGCCTTTGTATTGATTGCCAAAATATGTGCCAAAGGGAAGGGACTGTGGGAGAAATAGGACAGTGCAAACACTGAAGTCTTGTCAAGTGGTACTTTGTCTCTCGAAAGCTTTTGATTTGACAAACTTTGGGAGAAGGGACAACCACTGAACTGTTTAGGGAAGTTGAAGTTTTGGGAATTTTTACACATGAAATGGGAAAAGGAGAATGAAAGGAAATAAAATGTTTTATGGATAGGGAAATAGGGCACGAAATGATATGAGTGGTTTGGAATATAAGGGAATAGGGGATTAACAGTGATGATAGGATTACAGTGAGAGGGAGGGATGAACAAGATGGGAAATGAACAAGTTTGGCACCAAGATTACTTTTTAAAACGCCAATTTCAAAACCCTAGGGGAAGCAATTTCGACAAGAGGATAGGGTTTATAATTTTGGCATTTCAAATTCTTTTAATCCAACTCAAACCACACCAAGCATGGGTTAATAACAATGACAAAGTCACACAAACTTACTTGAAACATAGAAGATTGAGTCAATTTGAGTTTTTATGGAGTAGTGGCAAAAATTTGGTGTTCCGGCCCTATGCGCCGCGCGCACAACCCAGTGCGCCGCGCACGTTCAAAATAGCATGGTGGAAAATGGTCTTATGCGTCACGACCACTGTGTGCACCGCGACCTCCTCCCAACGCGCCGCGCAGGTAACTCACCACAGTCTTGGCTTCAAACCACTCTTTCGCTCTTCCACAAAGTTCGACTCGACTCTTTGATAACTCTTGCGTGAAAATGAATTGTTTGAACACCACAAATCTCTCATATGGCCATTCGACTTTGATTTTTGACTTAGAAAAACCCACTATTTGAAAACTTTGGCACTTTTACAAAAGAACTCGGTTTTGCTTGTTTCCTTTGATTTTTTAAGCCGATTGATGAAATTCTTGTCTATCTTTGCAGGGATAGCTGACATGAGATCTTGGCAAAGGCAACCAGGGCTGTGCCTAAAGAATTTCACAACTGAAAAGAATTTGAAAATATACATGGCATTAATTACAAAAGACGAAATTGACGATTTTACTTCAAAACAGAGTTTTGAAGAAGAATCATTATTAAGCAATATAACGATGAAATTTTTGCGATGAAAACTTATTTCGAACCTCCCTCATGTGCTTGCTGGCATTATTGGACACTTTGAAGACTAAATTTGCAAAACCCTAGACCCAATGAGACTGAAAACCCTAAAAAGACTTTCTGCCCACCAAGAAACCAAACATGACTGTGAATGACTGTAAATGATTTCGATGAACCTTGATGAACAAATATGGACCAGCAGGTACATGACATGAGGGATATGAGTGAAAAGACCCTTCCGTCAGATGATCCATGCTCCTAATGGAATGCAGTTGACTGAACTGAATGAGACACCTAAAATGAAATGCAACAAGAGAAAATTGATCTCTAACGGAGGGATGAAGATACCGACTCTAACAGAACATAAATGCACATTGAAAAGGATAATAGGACCAATTATTTTGAATTAACAAATAAATTTTAGAATATTGTTCAATCACATAGGCTAAAACATTTTGATATAGATTTTTAAGAATGTAAGGATGTTTCCAAAGAGATTGATGCCCCCTTGATTTTTTTTTAGATATTGTTGATCCTTGTATTACTACCTATGTTGAAATCAACACTAAGAAATTTAACCGTGACAATGATGATCATTTAACCAACAATGAAATATTTAATAATGTATTCTTTGAAAGCTATTTTCATTATATACATATTTATTTTTTAATTATAATCTATGTAATAATTATTATTTTCATTTGGAAGTTCATTCACACACAAAGTCATATGTAGAAGATAAGGAATTATTATAGATCATAGTAATTATGAATTTTCTATTAGTCTTGTTCAGGGATATGAAATAATAAAGACCCTTTTATGGATAGCTTAGAAAAATCACATGCATATCCATTTAGTTCATCTAATGATGCTCATTCTAATGTCTTATGTGACTTGGAAAAAAATAAGTCATTTTTGATGAACCACTAGATATAGATGGCACTGAGGCGCTTCACCCCATGGTGATGGTCATGAAAAGGTCTCATGTCATTCATTCCAAAGGGGAATTTATAGGAAAAGACGAGATAAGTCCCAATATAGAAAATGATATAATGAATCATCATCTATTACTTATCAAATTCAAAATGATTTCAATTTTCTAAAGAAAACATCCATTCTTAAATATGATTCTAAACTTACAAGTCAAGATCCCGATGAGGTATGTGATGTTTTGTTGATGAAAAAAAATGTCCTCCATCAACATCAGGGGAGACCACCCGATCTAGGCCCGAATTAGACCATTTTCTGTTGAAGTTGATGATTCTGACTAATTATGGGTCTAGTTACCCTATCACCTAAAACTAACTTAAAAGTTATCCTAACCTAAATACTAACATTTATGATACTAAGTCAAGTTAATGCTATTTGTTAAACCTAATATAAAATTAAGTTAAATATATATTAATGTTACTCTAATACTAAGATTATGTTTGTTACTAATATATATTACTACATCTAATGTAGCTATGTGTTAATATATATGGATTTAACTAAATACTACCAAAATTGTTCTGGTAATTATTTATCCTATGTACGCTTGTGCTAGTACTAATTAATATATATCTAACTTATGAGTAAACACTTTATTATAAAATACTAATTTAACTTATGATAAAATATTAGCTACCTATTAATTAAATGCTATTGTGTTATAATAATATTTACACCATAAAATATAACATTATATATTATTATAATAGGTTATCTACTTTATTATGTAATCTAACTATGTTATTATTATATTCTCAAAAGGTTAGTTATAAAGGAATGTTGGTAAATAAAGTTAAAAAAAATAATTATCTACGGTTTACTAATTAATCTAGTTAAATGTAGCTTTTAAGATTATTTCTAATTATCTTAGGTTAGCTTTACAACCTTGTCAGTTCTATCTAAATTGTTAAATTAAATATTAAAGTTAATTTTAAAATTAAATGTTATAAAGAATTATAAACTATTACGATTAAATTATTTTAAATAAAAATTGATAAATTAATATATACAAAATATGCAATAATTTTATAGCTCTTTTATATTGATCTTTTTAATGAAGTAAATTTATTGATTAGATCAATACAAAAATTTGATCAATTTTAGGGTTTCATCAAACCACACCTCAATGAGTTTCTTTCTTTAAGAGAGAACTTGATGCAAAGCTAAAAAATGCAAATGCAGGTCTATACTAAGATACAAGCAAGGAAACTAATCATATTTTGAATTGGAATAGGATAACCTTCTCCCAATCCAAGATCAAATACTAATATGTTGGGGCCTTCATTTTGAAAAGATGAAACAGTTTTGGGTACATCGGAAAGGTGGCAGGTTGCGGATAAGCAGTTGCGTAGGTGGCGGAAGCAACTGATAGTAAACAGCGGAAGACTTTGAGTGACGGAGGATAAAATGGAGCAAAGCCAAAGAGAGCCTAGCGAAGAAAGGTAGCTGAGTGAGAAGCAGGAAAGTCTGATAGTGTGGGAAAATAGAGGATAGATAAGGAAGAAGGTAGGTAGTCACGAGGGACTCTCTTGAGCCTGATGGTTGTTTGAGGTTGTTGGTTCTAGGTCTTGGGTTGCGATGAATTGTTGTTAGTTGGTTTTGGAGGTAGATCTCTGTGGAGACACATGTTGTTAATTAATGGATTGTTCTATATATAATATTTGGTGATGTTGGGATTCAATATCAGTGTTCCATGTGTATGTTCTTGTGTGTGAGCCTTTAGAGAGATATTAAATTTTTTTTCTGATGATGCATAGTTGTAGAACTACTTGTTCGATTCATTTTCTATCTCGTTCATAATATGCGTAATCTATGTACAGTTGCAATATGTCTGTAATAGAAGGTAGATGGTAATATGGTTATAAATGTTCCATTTCTAACTCTCTTAACATAGTAAGGTCACGACACGCCTTGGGTAAGACTCCTTGCTCTCTCGAGCAAGGTGAAAATGTCCGTGTTGTCCTAGACTACAATGGTGCCTTGTTGGCCCCCGAGCCTGAACCTGGGTCCTGCCCATAAGTCATTATTTTTTCTAACAAATGGTTTCTTTGTCGGGACTTGAACTCGGGTCTCTCGGGTGAGAGCCGAGTATCCTGACCAACTAGACTATAATAGAACCATTGGGGCATGTTGGGGCCTTCACTTTGAAAAGATAAAACTGTTTTGGGAACAACGGAAAGGTGGCAAGTTGCAGATAAGCATTTGTGCATGTGGCGAAATCAACTAATAGTAAACAGGAGAAGACTGACAGTGCGAGAAAGTAGAGGATAGACAAGGAAGAAGGCAGACAATCGTGGGGGTATCTCTCGAGCCTGATGGTTGTTGGAGGTTGTTGGTTTTGGGTCTTGGGTGGGGATGAATTGTTGTTAGCTAGTTTTGGAGGTAGATCTATGTGGAGACACCTGTTGTTAATGTAATGGATTGTTCTATATATATTATATTGTGATGTTGGGGTTCAATATCAGTGTTCTGTGTGTATGTTCTTGTGTGTTAATCTTTAGAGAGATATTCAAAATTTTTCTGATGATGCATAGTTGTAGAACTACTTGCTTAATTCCTTTTCTGTCTCGTTCATAATATGAGTAATCTATGTACAATTGTGATATGTCTGTAACAGAAGGTAGATGGTAATATGGTTATGAATGTTCCATTTCTAACTCTCTTAACATAGTAAGGTCACGGCACGCCTCAGGTGAGACTCCTTTCTTTCTCGAGCAAGGTGAAAATGTCGGCATTGTCCTAGACTACAGTGGTGCTTTGTTGGCCCCGGAGCCTCAACCTAGGTCCTGCCTAGAAGTCATTCTTTTTGCCAACATAATCATATCTTGAATTGGAATAGGATAGCATCTCCCAATCTAAGAAAAAATGAACTAACCAAGGGAAATGATTGTTTGTATGATAATTGAATTCAGAAAATTAAATTAAATTGCAACATGCAAGATAATTTGCATTTTACAATTTATTAAAATGCTTTATACAGATCAAATTTACATCTGTAAAAAATTATTAAAATAAATTTGAAACACATATCTGAATCCTAATTAAAAATAGTTAAATCCATTACATGATTTTCATTAATTAAAAGAAAAAATTCATTTTAATTAATGAAAATGAAATAAAAATAAAAATGTATTTTAACAATAAAAATTTATTATTTAATATATTCTAGTCCTCATAAATTTATAATTGATATCCATTACATGATTTTCATTAATTAAAAGAAAAAGTTCATTTTAATTAATGAAAATGAAAACAAAGCAATAATACAGTGTAACAATAAAAAGCTATTATTTACTTGCTATTGTTTAACAGATTCTAGTCATCATGAATTTATACTTAATAAAACAAATACAGTTCTAACAAAGCTTTAGCAATATATAACAAATGATAAAACAAAAATACATAATACCATAGGGCAATATACAACTGAGAAACATGAATAGAAACAGTGAAATAAATTCTGATAAGAGCATATTAGCAATATATAACAAATGATAAAACAAAAATATATACAACATAAATAGAATCAGTGAAATAAATTATGATAAAAGCATATTAATTCACAATCAGAACAAAAGTGCACTGGAATCAGAATTATCAGAATTATTAAAACACAACCAGAATTTTATTACAAAATATGTAAACGATAAACAACTTCTAACTCCCTGATGAAATTTACTTTAGTAGCTTGGCAAAAGGCTCGATCTCCCTAAAATTGGAATCGTTGTACAATACAATAGGGCAATTGTTCAAAAAGTCAATTTGTGAAGATATAAGTTTAGCTAATTTTGTTTTTTTAAATGTTTTAAAATTTCACAATTATTTTGGAAAATAATAGAAAATTCTGGTAAAAGTATGATCAGTTAGAAATTTTTCAAAATTTAAGTTATGGATATGCCAGCGCGAGCTCGGAATGTCCAGGAGGTCAAAAGTAATGTTACGTTGGAGGTTCTAGGTTCCGGGTACGTCTGGCAAATAAATGCGAAGAATGAGGACACAATTTTATTATTTATATTTGCCGATGGGATTGGGTTATCACAAGGAAAGCGAAAATCAAGGCGCCCGTGTAAGCTATGGTCTCTGTTGTGGTTTGTGCATCAATCGAATACAGCGTTCTTAAGTATTTATCTTTTCTTACATGTCACCCATGCGCAAGAGAAATAATTATAAAGTATTTTTATATGCTGGAGTTTAACCATAACGAGAATCGACTACCGTGCGGTCGGACTTTCATTTCTGAGGGACGTCGTCGGATCTACTGTGATATGACTGGCCACCTAATCTTTGAGTTGGGATGGGTCCATCGGGGGATCCTTTTGGATCTGACACGTCTGCCCAGGAAGCATTCATCAAGGCCACGGTGGAGGCACGTTTCAGGGATTTCCAAGGTCATTATCGGGGATCCACAGCCCACAATCTCTCATGCTCGTGACAAAGGCAACTATAGACTTCGGGGTCGGGCTGCCCTCTCAGTTAATAAACTCATCCCTCCTGCACAAGACATTAAATTACTGAAATTTGAAGCGGGAGATTTAGGGAGTCGGGTTACATCCCTGCAGAAGCGAGCACTGATTGGCAGATGGATATTCTCTGAGATGTCGGAAGTGGCGATGGCAGAATGGGTAAAATCAGTTTGGGGTAAGATGGTTGGCTACCCCCAAAGTTAGTCTTTTAATGAATTCTTGGTATTCAATACATTTTCTATACAAGGAGGATGTAGTCAAAGTCTTGAAAACTCCCTGGGTCAGAGGTCGTGGCTTTCTGCAGTTACATTCATGGTATAGAGGATATAATGCTATCATGGATTCCCCGCCAAACAACCTGGTATGGGTCAAGCTCTCAGGCTTGCCTCTCAAATATTGGACAAAGCTGGCCTTATCAGCAATTGGAGATTCGATTGGCAAACTGAAATATCTGGACCCAGGTTCTCTGGGGGCACGGGACAAGCGGGTGGCTTGGCTCTTGGTCGAAGTTAATTTTTCCGAGGGATTGCCTGAATGTGTGGACCTGGATTGGGAGGGTGCCAGGAATAGACAACACATAGATTACTGGGGCATCCCCTTCAGATGCCTCCAATGCCACTCAACCAGTCACTTGATGAAACACTACCCTCATTGTAGGGGAAATTGGAAAAATATGGACTCATCAACTGTTGGCAGGGGATCTGACACTTCTACTTCAGTGGAAGCGATGATGGATCAAATCTCTGATCCCCCCCACTCGCTGAAGTTCTTTCCGAGCCGCAACTACTTGTCTGTGGATCCTTCTCCCATAGTGGGCTCAGGTAAGTCCCCCCCTCCCCCCCTGCCATTCCATCTTTGTCGGGGGGCTTCCAGCTTCTCCCTCAGACCTTTGATCCACCTCTCTCTCCCACTCGCCGACCTCACTCCCTGCCCTTCTCATCCTCTGACCCTTTTAACGGCCCCCACTCATCCTTTAAGTCTCGACCCTCTCGCGGAGCGATCCCTTAGCCTTCGCTCAAAAGGTCTTCGTCAACCTATATCCTTCCCATTTTCACTCATACCCCACTGCTTTATTCCCATATCTCCCAATCGGAGCCTTCACCTAATCCCGTGTCTCCTATTATCCCCCCAACAGGGGAAATTGATCCTGATATGCCCCGACTGGAAGATGCCTCCCCGCCTTCTATTAACCCTCTTGCGGTCTCTACGACCCCGATGACTCTCCCTTCAGAGACCCTCTCCTCTCCTCACAATTCAATCGGGAGCGACTTTGAATTCCTTCTTTTGAACTCTGAGCTTGACATTTCTCCTCTAAACATTCATGATGGGCGCAATCCTCCTTTGGTTCCTTACATAGCCCCCTCTTCGGACTGCAACATAACCGTGCGGAAAAAAAGCAAAAATGACAGCCGCCATTTTAGGGGAAGGTAGAAAACTCAATCCCTTTTTTCGGTGAACTCGGAGGGCCTTCTTGACATTTCCATCTCCTCAACTTATTAATCCCGAGCACTTAGAGCTGGTATGCCCCCCTCTGGTGATCCATGACCCACATTCTTTCTTTGAATCTAAGGGGACTTGGGGGTCATAACAAGTCCCTTCACCTAAGGAGAATCCTATCAGCAGCTTCTCCTTCTATAATTTTCATACAGGAAACCATGTGTCTGTTCTACAAGGTAGTTCAGTATTTCTTAGATATTCGCCTAGGATGGCATATTACAGGGATTGACGCTAATGTGACATTTGGCGGACTCGTTGTATTATGGAACCCTTCTTTTGCGACCTTCAAAGCATACAACTGTTTCGCTGACATTTTTCTCAATGGGAACATTCGAGGTTTATCCCCATGCTTCAATCTCCTTAATATGTACGCCCCTTGCTGCCTCAAGGCCAGTTTCTGGGACCGAAATCTTTCTTTTAATACACTGGGCATTCCAAATCTAATTGTAATTGGAGACCTCAACACCACCCTGGCTTCTTCGGAAAGTTGGGGAGTGCGCTCTCGTATGGACCCGTTCGCTGAGAAACTATGCTCTATTTTTACGGATTTCCACCTTGTGGACATACGCCCCTTGCCTTTGATGCCAACATGGACAAACAGAAGAAGTGGTGTGGATTTTATTGGCAAAAGGTTGGATCGGTGCCTTGTACATGAAGCTATTTTGGAACTTTTGGGCGACCTACACTCTTCTGTAATTTTAGATAGCATTTCAGACCATCATCCCATGGGCCTACATTGGCGGACGACCCTTCCTTATAGATGCAACCCTTTCAAGTTTAATAGGTTGTGGCTCGAAGATCCGGAGTTCTCCGATAAAGTTAAAGGGTTATGGAAATCCTCCCTTGATAGCTTGACTACTCCATCTCTTCCCATGAGGCTTCGAGCTCTCAAACGTTGGACTAGATCTTGGGAAAAGGACAAAAAGGCTCGGATGATCCTGGATCTCTGAAAACTGGAGCAGGAAATTAGCAGAATTTACGCGTCTATGGTATCTGTCACACCAGTTGAATCTGTTCTGATGGCCCTCAAGGTCCTGGAAGACAAAAAAACTTCCATATTAAAAGCACAGGATCTTATATGGAAACTCAAAAGTCGGGCTGTCTGGCTCAAGGATGGTGACCAAAACTCTAAATTTTTTCACCATTATGCAAATGGCTGCAAGAATCACAATTCTATTTGGAAAATAGAAACACCGGATGGCTAATTGCTCCACAGCTTAGAGGAGATCAGATTGGAGGCCCACAGATTTTTTTTCTTAGCATTTCAAGCGCAGCGAGGGTATTTGGTACGGGGATCAGGTATGGGCTTTGGACGAATCCCTTGTATGTTTGATGAACCGGAGAATCATAAATTGTATGCTCCGGTATCCAAAATTGAAATCTTGGATGTTATTAAATATTTTGCGCCTGATAAAAGTCCCGGGCCAGATGGGTGGCCTGCCGAATTTTATGTGCATTTTTTTGAGTTACTGGTGGATAATCTGATGACAATGGTGGAATCCTCCAAAACCACTGGGAAGATCCCGGGCGACATTAACTCCACTTTCATTGTGCTAATCGCCAAGATTTCAGATCCCTTAACTTTTCTCGACTTCAGGTCAATTTCCTTGTGTAATGTACTCTATAAGATCATTTCTAAAGTAATATCTAAGTGTACAATTGGACCCCTAGCGAAGCACATTACCAAGAAGCAATATGGTTTTCTTCCGGGTCAGAGCATTCATGACGCAATTGCGCTGGCGCAGGAGGGGCTGCACTCACTGCACTCTAAAATATTAAAGGGTATCATAATGAAAATAGATTTGTTCAAAGCATATGATTGCATAGATTGGTCTTTTTTGTGCCTTGCGTTATTCAAGATTGGGTTGAAGGAACACAACGTCGCTTGGATTTTGGCATGTATAGCCCCTATTTGGTATGTTATAATTATCAATGGTGCACCCTCAAATTTCTTCAAAGCTGGAAGGGGATTGCGGCAGGGTTGCTCCCTCTCTCCGCTTTTGTTTATCCTCATTATGGGTGGGCTGAGCCAGCACATTCTACAACTGAAGCCAAGAGACCTTTTCTTGGGGATCAACATTTCTGGTAGCGTCTCTATATCCCACTCTTTTTTTGTGGATGATATCCTAATTTTTGGCATTATTTCCTGTGCTCATTGGTCATCGCTTCACTACATATTTCTGCGTTTTGGGACAACCTCTGGCCTTATTATCAATGGTAATAAATCTCTGTTAGTGGCTGGTTGGAGGGATAAAAATGACATTCTTATCATAGCTGGCCTCTACAATATGCCGTTGGTTCCTTTGGAATCAGGTTTTAAGTATTTGGGTTTTCGTCTTAAACCAATTGGCTATTTAAGCAGGCACTGGCTCTAGCTGTTAGAGAAATTCTAGAAAATACTCTCGCTGTGGTCGAATCGTTGGCTCTCCCTCGGTGGCAGAATCGTCCTTGTACAAGCGGTCCTCCAGCAGTTTGTGGTGTTTTGGGCTCCCTGTTTCTCATCCCGGCCTCCATCACTGCACGAATTCGGAGAATCATTGCTACAGTCATCTGGTCGGGGGCTAAAGGCGGCAGAAAATATCATCTCTGCAGACTTGATTTGATTACCTTACCAAAGAAGCTCAGGGGTTGGTGTTTACTTGACATTCGCTGCTTCAACATGGCCCTCCTGGCCAAATCCTTGTGGCATGCACTTTCTAGTATCGACATTTGGCCTTCTCTTTTCAGGATTAAATACCGCATCCATGAAGGCCTCCTTCCTTTTTACCGCAGGGGTTTTCCTTTCTGCCAGCACGCCTCTATTATTGCCCCAAGCTTCAGGCATATAGCCCAGGTGGTTCGGTGCAGACTTTCCTTCTTTTTTGGGAATGCTCTTGACATCCTGATCGGGATTGACGGAATTGCAGGGTTATGTCCGGATTTTTCCATCCCCCAGCTGCTCCGTCATAAATTTGTCCATAAAGGCCTCTTCTATCTTTCTTAGTTCATCCTTTCTTGGCAGCAAGGATGTCCCATTTGGAAAGATGCTCTCAGGTTGGGTCTCACAGGCCTTGCGGCGGAACAATGGACGTTGGCAGCTAGCTCTCTTCAGGCGGCCGGTTTATGCCACAGCCGTTCAAGTGACTACATTCTTTGGGATGACCCGATTTCAAATGGCTCCATTGATGTGGCCGCTTTACACCATAATCTTGCGGCGGCTCTTCCGGATGCCTCCTTACTTCCATTCCACACCCTCTTCTGGAATAGGAAAATCCCTCTCAAGATTACTCTATTTGTGTGGTTGGCTTGGAAAGGAAAGATTCTTACTTGGGACATTCTATTGAAGAGGGGCCATCAGGGACCTGACATCTGTTCTCTCTGCCATAATGATGCTGAGTCTGCCTCGCACATCCTTTTATCATGCTCTTTTACTTTACAGGTATGGTCTACCTTTCTTCCATTGCTGCATGACCCCTCTTGGAGACCTCTCAGTGTGGACTAGTGCATATCCTGGTGGAGTACTATTGATCAACATTACCGATCCCTTCCCTTTTTCCTTTTCTGGGAGGTCTGGCTGGCAAGAAACAGACTCATCTTTTCGGGGATCCCTCCTCTGAAACATTGGATCCGCCTCTCTATCATGACTTGGCTCAACTCTCAAGTTATCCACTTGCATCCTGAGACAAACCTTTCTCGCCGGCTTCGCCCTCATCCTATCCAAATTCCAGCAAGTTTTTTTGATGGTGCTGAACAACTTGGTGTCTGCGGATGTGGCTCTTGGATTAAGCTTTCACAGGAGGAACGTTTCCACATCAGCTGGAACGGGAGGCTGGGTACTAATTCCAGAGCCGAACTCCTCGCCCTTTGGAGTCTTCTTTGGTTTTCTCACAATGCGCAGATTTCAAACCTTTCAATCTATGGGGACTCCAAAGTTGTTATTGATAGAATGAATGGTTTGATTTCTTTTCGTCCCTTGGGTCTCAATGGTTGGATCAACATAACGGTTCATATTTGGCACATCTTGGGTAGCCCTCCTATTCGGCACATCTTCAGAGATTCAAACTTGAGGGCGGACATGCTTTCGAAAATTGGTCTGGGTTTACCTTTCGAGGCTGTTCACATTGAGCGCTGGCTGGGGACTTCGCTAGTTTGCTCCTTTACGCTCCCCCTCCCTTAGTCTCATATCACCGGTATATTTATTTGCTTTGGTATAGTGCATGTTAATAATGCTGATCTTTTTTATGGCTTACTTGCTGAAAGTTTATGGCCTCCCAAGGAAGACAACTAGCTTTTTGTTTGTTTCTCTCTCTGTTGGATAGCTGCAGTTGATTCTTGTTACTTTTTGCTTTGCTTTTGAATTTTCCAGCAAACATACTATATCTCAATGTAAATTGCATGTATTGTTTTCATGTATTAATACAAGCAAACATTGTTTTTTCTTCTCTGAAAAAATCCACATATTATTTCGGTTGGGTGATTAAGGGCTTTTGAATTTTGGGTGTCTAATAATGGGTGTCTAAGGATTTTTGATAGTTTTGTTACTATCAACTTGAGTTAAATTTAACAAATTTTTGGATTTTGGGTGCCTAAAGGTTCTTGATGGTTTTGAATCCATTTTTACCATAAAAAAAACGATTCAAATACTCTAGCATTAATATTTTTTGGATTTTCTTTTACCGATTTTTTTTGTTTTTTGTTTGGCCAAAAAAAATGGTCTGAGGGAATTTGTTGCATCCTTAGACAATGTCATTTTTAATACAATTTTGTTTAGTTTACGTTATATATACAACTTGAGTGGACATAATGGTTAAGAGCATGTGTTTCGTCCTAAGAGGTCACAGGTTCAAAACCAGAAGGGGTAGAGTATGTAACAAGGGGGTCCCTTGTCCCACAAACAAGGGGGTCTCATACACCAATTTGGTGTTTGGCTTGGCCGTGACCTTAAAATTGGATGATAATAATAATAATTCAATTTTAGTTTAATTTTTTATTTTTGTGTTTTATAATATATATATATATAAATAATTAAAATTATATAAAATATAATATTTACAAAAATTAAATTATCATGGTTTTATTAAGGTGTGATGTGTATTCTATTATTAAAATGTTGCTATGTATTATGAAAAAGGTGTTTTATATTTACAATTATTAGTCCCTATTGAAGGCATGGCCGGGACTATAGTAATTGAAAATGTGGAGTTAATATTAGTTTAAACTGGTTACAATGACGAATAACCAAACTTTTTTAACACGAATTGGTTTGAACGTCTTATTTGACCTCTTCCCAAGACGAGGCGGCTAAAAGCATAGGTTATATTCGTATTTTCACTTTGCATTTTGAAAGAATTTTGAAAGAGTGAACTAATGTTAGCATTAGTCCAAAACATTAAATGTTATAACAAATGAGTAGTCGCTTATTACTTACGCTTTCTGTTACTTGGTATGATATATATGTCTTGTCAGCTACACCACAGACTACATGCCATACACCACGGGCCACATGCCACACTACATGTTGTCAGCTACACCACAGGCCACATGTTGTCAGCTACACCATAGGCCACATGCTATACTACATTTCGCCATGCCAGCATACCACATGACTATCTCCATGTATTGGCCATGTGCATGAAGATGCCTACTTTCCTGCCTTGGAATAGGCTCTGCAACTCACAAATATGCTATGGGAAATGGACTTACCCGCTCTGGAATAGTCTCTGCAACTAGGCAATGGATGTTGCACCAAAACCATGTTATCTGATCACTCTGGATCCTTTTTCCTTCCACTCTGGAGCAACAAAGAACATGTAAACAACAAACATAACATTTTTTTAGCTATTCGAATGCACTTATATACCTTTCTATAAGCGGCTTGGGATGCAATTATATTTCATGGTATAGAAATTGATTAAATATATCAATATACATACAAATACATACAAGTATAGGGCCTCATTGTTGTTCAACTTAAGCTGCCTCAGCTCGGTTTGCATCCTAGCTCTATCTGTAAACTTACTATTATTTTTTTAATGCATCACCATATCAGAAAGCTTAAGTATTGTCATAGTAGCCAACTCATTAAGGATTCAGGTGGATTTGTGAATAATCAAAATTCATAATAGAATTCAGGGTTTCTAAGTGTAGGGTTGAAAAAGAGGAATTCAAGTTTCCTAAAATTTGTAGCGTAACTTATAGTGTTTATTGAAAATATGAAACAATTTGTATTGAAACCTGCAACCTATATTAAAAATAGGCAACATAATTACCAAAAAATATATTTAGTTCTTTAAACAAATACCCTTTTCAATCTAGTGCAGAAAACGATTTTCCTATTTTTTTCAACACCTCATTTACCAGTAAACAATGTTATCTAAAACAACTAGAGTACCTCATTTAGCAAAGTCTTGTATGATGTACTTTCCGACCAGCTTTTCTTGTAACTGGCTAAAATCTGCAGCATACTTGTCTGAAATCTTTGCTTCTCCAATCACGCTAGAAATTGGATGTGAGAATAAAATTCATTTTTTCTGAGGACATATATCTGCAAGCCCTTAAGGGAAATAAGGCTTTATTTTTTAAGGTAGTGTTGTAATGGAAGAACGGAGAAGGAATTATTTTGAAGCCTCGATCTGATGGCAACTTAGCTCTCGTAGATCCGTTAGCAAAAATTGAGCCACCCTCGGACCTTGTTTTACAGAGGCTCCATTTTCTTGTTACACTTCCATCTAGGCGGGGAGACTCCAAGCACTGATCATCTACAATCTGGCACCGTACGACACTCGTCAATTACGCAAAATTTGATCAGCTAGGTGAATTTTCTTTAGTGCATTGTAATCCTTTATAAATTTGTCGATTCTGAACACTTTTCTGCTAACTCCAAGACTTGCATTAAAAATTTTAAGCCTTTTGGCGAGTGGGTACACACTACACTCTTGTTATTCATTGCTATGCCCCTACCAAGTTTCCTTATGAATTATGGGTAACACATATTAGATTCTGGTCCACTCGCCCAACTATCTATATATGGTGTTCTCTGAGTCTCATTCCCTGGGAATGAAGGCCTGACGGTAGCTAACTTCATTCACCTCGGTCGGATTGATCGGTAGGTTTTGCATGAGGCTGCTTAGCTTGGATGGTAAAAACATGAAACAAATATCTCTTACGAGCTTGGTTGTGCAACAGGCGAACCCCATGACCCTACTAGAGCCCACTTCCTCGCCACTTCCTAGCCACACCCGTAATATATCCCATACATGAGCTAGTCATAATACTACACATCGGGTAGTTACTCTAGCTACACCAACCAACCATGCAAGAATACATTTGTTACACGGTAGTTCTTCCATTGCGACAAGGAACAAAGTGAATGATGGACGATGCAAAGACACATTGGATGTGCCTGCAGTGTCGTCCATCGCAACAAAGAAACAAAGTGAACGAGGGCTTCACTTGATCTAGGAGGATCTAGATACTCTTCCTAAGGAGCACTAAGGTGAAGACCAACTCATTGAAGCCTAGGGTTTTTGTGAGAGTTTTTTCATATATTTGTGCTCATAATTTGATTTTTTATTGTAAAATAGAAATTGAATATTTGAGAGGATTTTCGTCAAAATTCGAATTCTAATTCAAAAATTCTAATTCTAATTCATGTTGAAGTTGACCATTTAAAGGGATTATTCTCACCCCTAAGGTTTTGGGGATAAGGCCCTTGAAAGTAGAGATTGAGATATTTCCTCTGTAGAAATAACATGAGCATATTTTAAGGGATATGAGAATTAATTTCTCCTTGGAATAAGGGATAAGGAGATATTCCCCCCTTACTTTTGGGCTCTTAGGAGCTATATAATGCCATTTTATGTACTTGGTAAAGGGAGTAAAAAGGAGAGATTTTGAGTGTTTGAAAGAGTCATTTTCGAGCAGAGCTTGGATACCTCCATAAGTCTTTCAGAGTTTTTGATGTATAGTTGACAGTTCTCGGCTGGCCACCTTGATGTAAAAATCGATGTACATCTATCTCTTTTTAGAAAGACAATAGATCGATTCGTCCTGTTGGAGGCGTATCCATAGAGGTAGCCTAGTGGAAGGATTGAACTCCGTTATCAAACATGTTGTGTGCACATTTTTATTCTTTATGGTTTGATTGGGTATTTTCTTACTGTCAATTTTTTTAGTTTCAAATAAGGGATGAAATGGAAATATATATGCATGTTTCGTAACGTAATATCTTAAGCTCAAATTGAGATTAAAACAAGTTTTAAATTATACATAGTTTGAGTGGCTCTCAAGGGAATGCAGATCATTTATGGTATCAGAGCAGTTCACTGTCTTGCATAGTGGGCATACTTGTCAAATTCAATGCAATAAAGGATAAATAAATGGTTAAGGAAGGTAATCTCTTAAGTTTTGAAATGTCTATTTCATCAAACGAATCTTCTTCCGATCCTTTTCTTACAACTTTTTATAAGGATTCCAAAATGCTTAAAAAATTCTTAACCATGAACAAAATGGTAGAAGAATTATATGTTGAAAACGAAGAAAGTCAAAAGATACAAATATAGTTGAAAGCACTCGAAGTGGAGAATCAAGAGCTTCAAGACAGATTGAAAGTGTTGGAGTTACAATTACAAGCTTCAAAAAAGGCTTTAGCAAGATGTCAGAGTGCTACATTCAACGAGGTAAGTAGTACAGAATTACATTATCCTGAAGAAAATGTTGGTTTGGGATCACTTGAGAAACATACTCGAGGTATTGGCTCAACACTATTAAAGAAAATGGGTTATGAACGGAGAGGCCTTGGGCGCAAAGGTCAATGCATAATCAATCCCATTGAAGTGATAAGACAACCTCCATATTTAGGATTGGCTTATATTGATCCAGATTTATGCAGGAATGCACAGAATACAAAAATAACTATAAACATAGAAATACAGCGGAAATAAGGCTTCATTTCATTAATATCAAATCACAGAAATATGCTTACAAACATGATGGAAATAAAATAGCTAGGGTGCTGGTAGCAAATCTCTGAGAAGAGATGTGGCGGCTACAGACCTCTGAACTGTGTTACAATGAGGCTCGAGGGTCTAATTATTATGGAGAAACAATGGAGAACTCTAAACGTCCAAAAACCTAACCCTAGGAGATGAAGCGCCAAAACTATGGGTCGCGTTTGGGTAAATTGGTGTTTCAACTTCCCGGGGACGTAACTTCGGCATACTATCTCCGTTTGGGGCTTCAAAATGGCTCCGGAAGTTCAGGACCCAAAAAACTACTAAAAATAGTAAGTTGTGAAAAAAACTAAAAGAGACAATGGTGGGGTCCCAAGTGGAATAGGTGGGTGGCCACCAATATCCACCTAGATTATTCCTCCCCCCTTAGGAAGCAATGGCCACCATTGCGTTGAGTTCCTCCATGAGATGAGGAAAATTTTGTTGAACTTGGTCCTTGGTGAACCACTTGCCTTGGTGTAGGAGTTGGCTAGCTTTGACAACTTGATATAGTTGGATCTTCTATTGGCGAGTGTTCTTTATTTTCATTTCCATGATACAGTCTATGGTGGCCTGTTCCAGGCAGTCTAGGTTTAACTCTTTTGGTGTGAGTTCTTTTGCAATGTCAGAGGTGTCCAATAGAGGTGGGAAGTAGGGATGAAGGTAGTCTACATTGAATACTGGGTGCAGACCAAGGAATGGTGGAATACTGAGCTCGAAGGCGTTGTTCCCTACAGCCTTGGTGATGGTGTACAACCCATATTGGAGCGGGCGAATCTTGTGGTGGGGTCCAGTGAGGCGCTCCTTCTGCAAATGTAGCCACACTTTTTCGCCCACTTGGAAGTTGTGTGGCACTCGATGTTGATCATGTCGTTGCTTGTACTTAGCATTGGCTCTATCCAGTATGTCATGAACCTATTGGCGGATGTGCTAAATGCGCTTGATGAAGTTGTTTGCTTTGTCAGCTTTAGACTGGACAAGAGCCGAATCAGCCTGAGTAGTTGCAAATGGCATGGATATGTCAATGGAACATAGTGGCTGGAATCCCAAGCCCACCTGAAAGGGGCTGTGGCCGGTTGAGCTGTGGAGAGCCTGGTTATAACTGTGTTGTACATAGGGAAGGCTCTCATCCCATGTGCATGGATGCTTTGAATTGTACATGCACAAAATGTGTACAATCATCCTGTTGATGACCTTTGTCTAGCCATCAGTTTGGGGATGGAAAGTTGTGGACTTGGTGAGCTTGGTGTCCAACATTGACCAGAGGCTTGACCAAAATGTTCTGAGGAACCTACTGTCGCGATCTGATATGATAGACTGTGGGATCCCAAAGTGCACCCACATTCATTCAAAGAAGAGTTTAGCAGTGGCTTCTGCTGTGATATTCTTCTTGCAGGCCGCCATAATGGCCATCTTTGAGAATCCGTCAAAAACCACGAAAACACAGTCGTTTCCATGCTTGGTAGAAGGAAGGCCTGACATGTAATCCATGGAGATGGATTCCCAAGGTCGACTAGGGGTAGGTAGCGGAGTATAGAGCCCTTGCTTCTTGATGGTCGGTTTGGAAATGGCACAAGCAGTGCAGGATCTGATGTACTTCTCGACATCCTGTTGAAGGTTCGACCAATAGAAATACTTCTGCAATACTGCCAGTGTTTTCTCGACCCCAAAATGCCCAGGGACTTGACTGTAGTGTGCTTCCCATATCATCTTGGCACGCTCGCTTGAAGGAACACAAAGGTGTCCCAGGTGACATAATAGTGCATCTTGGCGGTGAAAATTTAGAACTTGCATACCCCCCAAGAGTGCCTTGTATGTGTAGCTAAATTCTAGATCGCTCTTGTAGAGAAGCGGCCAATCAGAAGTCTCATGCCCACAAGAGTTGAGAATGGTGGTTACGGCCACGATTGGTGGTCGACTGAGGCAGTCTGCAACATTATTGGTGCTACCCTTCTTGTAACTGATGTTTAAATGAAATTGTTGCAGATATGTGGACCACTTCTTATGGCGATCATTCTGAAACTTCCCTTGTGTCTGTATGAACTGCAGGGGTCGGTGGTCTATGTGGATGATTGTCTCCTTCTCCAAAATGTAATGCTTCCATTGTCGACAAGCCTGCATAATGGAATACATTTCTTTGTCATAAGTGGGATACTTTCGAACTGTGTCGGACAATGTCTCACTGTGATATGCCACTGGATGCCCCTGTTGAGAAAGAACTGCCCCAATAGCATAGTCAGAGGCATCTGTCTCGATCTCAAATGGTTGTTGCAATTCTGGTAATGTGAGCACTGGGACAGAATAGAAGCGATATTTCAATTCTACGAATGCCTTCTGTTGAGATTCCGACCAATAGAATTTTTCTTTTGCTCCTCCCTTGGTGACTTGACTCAAGGTCCAAGTGATATTAGAGAATCCCAACATGAACCTACGGTAGAAATTAGCAAGACCCAGAAAGCTGCGAAGCTCTGTTAGGGTGGTTGGGGCTGGCCAATATCGAATGACTTGGATCTTGGCTGGATCCACATGCACCCCCCTTTCATCAATAATGTATCCCAGATATTGAACCTGGGTCATGCCAAAAGTGCACTTCTCCAAATTGGCACACAACTTGTGTTGCCGCAGTGTTTGGAGGACTTCTCAGATGTGGTGGAGGTGCTCTTCCCAAGTCTGGCTGAAGATCAGAATATCATCCAAGTATACCATTACAAATGACTTGGTGAATGGATGCAAGATGTCATCCATAAACCTCATGAAGGTTGCGGGAGCATTTGTCAATCCGAATGACATGACGAGCCATTCGAAAAGGCCCTTCTTGGCTTTGAAGGCAGACTTCCACACATCAGAGGGTTCGATTGGTACCTGGTGATACCCAGACTTCAAGTCGATCTTGCTGAAATATTTTTCCCCTTTGAGTTGGTCTAGAAGGTCATCAACCCGTGGGATCAGGTACCTATTCTGGACAGTGATCTTGTTCAGTGCTTGATAATCAATACAGAGTCTCCAAGTCCCATCCTTCTTCTGTACCAACACGATCGGGCTCCCACAGGGTGATGAACTTGGTCAGATGTGACCTTTCTGTAGCAACTCCTGAATCTACCTCTTGATTTTATCATTCTCCAGAACAGAGCGCCTATAGATCGGTCCATTGGGTAGCAGCGCAGCTGGGGTCAGGTAAATGGGGTGCTTGACTTGACAGTGTAGAGGCACCCCTGTGGGTGAGGTGAATATGTCCCCGTACTCCTCCACAACCTTTTCCATTTGTTGTTGTCGTGCAGAGGAGCCATGTATGGAGGTCGTGGCCACAATTTTCTTCTTGCTGTGGGGGCGGATCATCAGGAAAACAAATTTCCTGGTTTGGGAAATGAGCTTACTGCATTGTTTTGCAGTAACCAAAGAGATAGTGGGAGGTGGTGGTACCTCTGGTATCCTGTACAATTTATTTCCCAAAGTAGCAATAACAGCACAAGGTCGGGACTCAGACAAAGCATGTCACTTCCACAAGTATGGTTGGCCTAATAATACATCAGAAGCATCAATAGGAGAAATGTCACACAATACCTCATCCGTGAAGGGCTTGATGCTATAGGGAAGGCGACACTGCTGGCTGACGCGGAGATCCCGTCCTTGGTGAAGCCACTCGATGGTGTATGGTTGTGGGTGCGATGTGGTTGGCAAGCCCAACTGCTTCACGACATCTGCTGGAATGAGGTTCTTTTGGCTCCCATTGTCGACAATGAACCATGGCGGGGAACCCTTTACCCACATCTGGGAGTGGAAGTGACGCTCTGCCACCTCTGGATCTTCTGGTTCCTCCTTCTGGATCTTCGTAGTGGCAACAGTGGCATTGGGCTTCGCATCAATAATCTGCTTCCCTTTGTCATTCACCTTGTCAGGTTCTGATTTAGAGTTGGAGCATTAATCTGATTTAGAAGCCCTCATCTCGGCCACCAGTGACTACTTGGCCCGACACTCACCTGTGTTGTGAGTGGAGATCTTATGGAATTCACACCACTTTCCTGTGTCCTTCTTTGGCTTCGCGGTGTTGTTCTTTACTTGTGTCTTTGGCAGGTTGTCCTAGGCCACCATGCCTTGGCTTTGTCCTTTGTTTTGCGGTTTGGGGGCACCTTTCCCTTGCTTTTGATTCACAGATCCAAAGTCTCGCTTCTTCTGTTTGAATTTGTGCTCAATCTTGGCAGCATACTGGTATGCCATACCAAGCGAGGAGATGTCGAGGAACTCCATTTCCTCCTAAATGTATTTGTGCAGACAACCACGATACTTTAGCACCAAATGTTTCTCTGAATCTTTGTTACCCAAATTTGTGTGCAAGGTATGGAACAGATTTGTTAGCTCATGCACATTGTTGTGGTTCCTAGAGACAACCTTGAGTTGTGAAAGACCAGTGGCTAGGACATCTTATATATAGCAAGGAGCATATGATATAACAAGGGGAGTTATCAACAAAAGGCTCTCATGCTATCTTCTAAAAAAGAGATATTAATTTGAATGGGACCAAAACCTTCATAAACTTGACACAGGGAAAGGATTACTGCAGAGGCAATATGTGAGGAACTCTAATACAGATGCATCAGATAGTTCAGAGGAAGGTTACTGTAAAGAGGGCCGATTCAAAAGATACGTCACAGAAATAGATAATCAGAAGGTGTTTACTGCGTATGAAAGATTAAGAGAATACTAGTTTTCATTGAGATGATATCCAGATACACAATATCACCATGTAGTGGGCTTACCAATTTAAGAATCCATACATGACAATAGCGTTTTAAAAATAACCTCCTAAAGAAACTAATATAGCAGAAATATGGTTGAAATGAAAAGTGAAACAATATATCATTCTTGAGCCATATTTAAAGCGCTTGACTAATCCGAGCATGGGTATCAACTAAGATAAATCCATACCAAAAACCAGTGAGCCACTCGCATTCCAGAAACATGATACAAGAAAGGCGGATGAAACGAAATGAACAATTATATTAGCACATATAAGAGAAAGTTACACACTGTGAGACACCAAAGACCATAATCCTCTTTAAAGACGAAACTCCTCCTCACTGAAACCCAACGGGATCTGTACATTCATATAAGAGTTTTTACAAAATGCATACAAAAATTCTCTCACCGCATAATTTTCTGATAAAATCTGGAACCCTCAATAATCTGTTCTTCGGGGGTTTTATAGGAGAAAAAGAAAACTCGTAAAGGAAGTCGATGATGAACATTTAATTTGCCTCATTAAGACACGATGGCAGAAATGGGCACACCCATACTGCTTGATGACTCTGTAATGCTGTATGTACTCTGTGGTCTGCTTTCTAAAATAAATGCACTGGGTGGAAGTCTCTTCAGGAACACGGTATATAAATAAAACCACATGGGCACTCCGTCCTTTCCTGGAAAGAAAATTCTGCTGAAATGAAACCTTGAGGGTATTTTTTTCTGTGCATGGACCTCCTGAGTGATCTACTGGGTCTTCGATCTAGTATTCTGCCTTCAAATTGTTAGGTTGAGGCTCCAAAATCTTCAATTACACGCCTTTAACTCTCTGCCTTTCATTGATATTCTCTGTCTGTAATATTAATGTCTCCGAATGCGAAATCTGCGCTTTGAATGACTCTAGAGGGTTTTGACAGAGTTTAACCCTACTTCTTTAATGGCAGTCATGTCGTAATAACTTCCTACGCCTTTCTCCATAATTCTAGCCTCTGAAAAATGGTCCTTTCCGACGTTCTCTGTCACTGTAATTGAGACTGTGAATCATGGTGGTTTATCGCCGCTCGTACCCTGTAAAATACACAAAATCGTCAAGAAAACAAATGCATGGGAAGGTAGATGCAACGGGGATAATGAGGATGACAACGCAGCTAGTGATATGGTGGAACAGTGCAGGATTATGGTGAAAAATGCAGTGGGAAAATGCAGTTGGCGGGTGGCGAGAACGGAAATTTAAATGTAAAAAATTAACATTTGACCTTTGAATGGGTATATATATAGGGACGGGCGAAAGATGTGATGAAACATGTGGAATGGTGACGTGGCGGGTCCGACCAATAGCGGGCGTGCGAATAAATCTGGACTGTCCGATCTCAAGAGGAGATCGACGGTGGAAAACATATCGGAGGGCAGGCCAGGGGTACAGATACCTTGGGTTAATTTCCAGGCATCTTCGGGGTGCGATGACCGTTGGATGGAGAGCCCCAGATCAGACGGTTGATATGCATATTGCGCCAGGTCAAATGCCGAACGATAACGTGTGATGGGGGCGCGGTTTTGAAATAGTGACAGAGCCACGTGTTAGGCGGTGAGTGGAATCGCTCCGAAAATAAAATTACCGCCCACCCTCCAAACGCGGTGCGATGGATACCATCGGTTTTTGAACAGTGCTTTTGGGCACGGGGACCACAAAGGCGGGTGAGCTGCAGACTGTTGATTTACAGGTTGATCGAACGGTGGACAGGTGATCGGAGCGGTAAATGGGTTGGGCTACGGGCACGACGCTGGTTTATGAAGGCCGTCCAATCTGTACAGATCGACGGATAACAATGCGCCCGATATCCACCTGCGATAAGCGCTCTCTGGGCTAGCGCTTGGTCTAGCACCCAGGTCACGTGGAGAAAAATACTAAGGGGGCTAGGGCCGAAAGGTGCTAGGCCTTAAATATGTTAAAATGTGTGCTTTCGGCCCTTTTTTATGCAATTTTTGAGTTTAGAGGAGGGGGACGATAGGCGGAAAAAGGATTTTTTTTTTAAGGCCAAACAAAGGGGGTTTGAAGGGGATTATTTTTCAGAATTCGATAGGGGGCTGACATGATCAACACACATCTTGATCCCTTTGTTGCTGCAGCGTGGTCCATTGTATGTACTTGTCCTCATAGCTCCCCATGGGATAATATTGTTCCTTGATGGCATCTCGGAAAGAATTCCAAGTGGGTACGACTGAGAACATAGAGGGTTATGTCTCATCCTTTTTCTCACAGTAGATTTCCCACCAGTCCTTGACATGGGGGGTAGCTTTGAATCCTTTCCTGGTTAGAAAATTCATGAACCGAAAAATATCCTTCTAATATATTCAACCATCTATCTACATCATCTGCATCTATTTGACCCTCAAATATGGGAATGTCAAAGTTTACTTGTAACTTAAAGGAAGTCGCGCCTCCAGAGTGGTTGCTAGATGCAGATGCGCCACCAGTGGGTAGTCGTTGAAGGATCTGGGCAAAGTTATCCATCATCGCGTTCCTTTGTTTTTCGAGGGCCTCCTTGAGCAATATTTTGATAGGATCTCCTGCTCCCTCATCTTTCTTTTCGTCCCCCATGGGCGTCCGTCGAGTTTGCGAGGCTGATCTTGCAAAGGTTCCACCAAATCGAGCCCTAACTCCTTATACCCCGACCTTGTTGGGGACATGCAAAGAAGGATCGAGAAAAAGCAGACCGCTCTGATACCACTCATTTGGATTTATGCATGAACGCAACAGAATACATAAATAACTATAAAGATAGAAATACAGTGGAAATAAGGCTTCATTTAATTAATATCAAGTCACAGAAATATGCTTACAAACATGATGGAAATAAAATAGCTAGGGTGTTGGTAGCGAATCTCTGAGAAGAGATGTGGCGGCTATGGACCTCTGAGTGTTACAATGAGGCTCAAGGGCCTATTTATTATGGAGAAACAATGGAGAACTCTAAACGTCCAAAAACCTAACCCTAGGAGATGAAGCGCCAAAACTATGGGCCCCGTTTGGGTAAATTGGTGTTTCAACTTTCCAGGGACGTAACTTCGGAATACTATCTCTGTTTGGGGCTTCAAAATGGCTCTGGAAGTTCAGGGCTCGAAAAACTACTAAAAATAGTAAGTTGTGAAGAAAACTGAAAGAGAAAATGGTGGGGCCCCAAGTGGAATAGGCGGGTGGCCACCAATATCCACCTGGATCATATATATGCAGAGAATATGGAGAATGCTCCAAAGCTGCTGAGGTAAGAAGGAAACTGAATGTTGATTTTGTCTCAAAGGGACTTTTACAATTTAATATTGCAGGTGATAATGGTGAAAAGTCTCCACAAGATCTTGAGCATATGCAAACTCTTTATCAATATCCGAGTTCAAAGGCAATGGTGTAGAAAAAGATTGGAGTACATCAGACGAAAGCAACTAAAAATGATTTCAGGTATAATAATCCTTCAAAAAAAATATCATTTTGTACATTTTGTAGAAAGGATAATCATTGTTTGGATGAGTATTGGAAAGTTAAGGCTTATGGCAGCAAACCTGGTGCGAGGAAAAGCAAGTGAAAGAAAAAAAATCCTTCACTTCAGGTGAAAAATTCCAAACAACAACATCAGAAAGCGTGGATAAAAGTCATGAGTTATCAACCAAAGAGAGAAGAATTTGTTGATAATATTCCAAATCAAATTCATCAAGAAAATGAACATGAAGAAAACAAGAATAGTTCATTTAGCTAGCTTGGTAATAAATGGATTAAGTTTCTTTTGAATTAAAATTTTGCTGAAAACTTGTTTGTGAAAACTTCTAAGACATTCAAAAGTTTTTGCAATTTATGACTTCAAATCAAGTTGAAAGGCCCTCACCAGCTGATGTGGGTTTAGAAGGGAAAAATACTACAGGAAAATCTCTAAGCCCTTTTAGGCTTATAGAGTAAAGCATACAGTAGAGCTTTCAGACTTGAGTAAGCCCTTATTCATCCCCCTCTAGGATAGGCCTGAACTGCTGTAACCGAATTAGAAAGGCTCAATTTCAGAAGCCCAAAATTTCACCATGATTGTAGGGGTTGCAGTTACAACATCGAGCTCTGGAAAAAAAAAATATCCAGGGAATCTCACCACATTTGTGTTGGTCACCAACATCGTGGCTGCCACTGGCGGTCTCATTTTTGGGTATGACATCAGTATTTAAGGCGGGATTACGTCTATGGACAATTTTCTGAAGAATTTTTTTCACAGTAAGCAGAGAGATTCTACCACTACAAGGAAAATACCCTCTAGCGAAGGTTATAACAAAGGTTTTTAGTGTTATAAAATTGGCCAAAATTGTCAAAAAAAACATTTTCTACAACATCTATTTTCAGTAACGGAGGTTTTGGCAGAGCTTCTAACGGAATTTCAACACAACTAGAAAAAATTGGGCGGCCGGAGGTTATTATAGATGTTTTTCTCATTGGTGCACTAATCAGGTGTCAACGCACCAGTGCATTTTAGAGTGAACGCACCGATACTGCAAACCTACTAAGCACTGGGACATAAAACAAATAAAGGATGCCTCAGGACGTTTAGCAATGTCCCAGTGTGTGTCATCCAGACGGTCACCCCGGGGCGGTCGAAGGTGCATGCATTGGGCCGTAAAGGTCTAAAAACCGCATCGAGCACACTGTAGGTGATACAACGCACCAGACCGTTCTAATTGGTATTGGTATTTGTGTGGTGCCCATAGGTCATATCAACGCACTGGTGCGTAGTATTATAGAAATGCACTGGTGCACAGTATCACACAAATGCATCGATAGTTCTAATTCGTATTGGTATTTGTGCGATGCCCATAGGTCGTAGAAACACACCGATGAGCAGTCTCACATAAATGCACCGGTGCACAGTATCACACAAACACACCAAGATTTATAATTGGTATTGGTATTTGTGCAGTGCCCATAGGTCGTAGAAACACACCAGTGCGCGTTATCATACAAACACATCGGTGTACAGTAACTGACACACACCGGTGTTCACTTTTTATTTTTTAGAAACATCGACCTGTGACAGTGCAATTATTCTGATTTTTTAAAATTCATTATTCATCAAAATTCGACACATATCTTATAACAATATTCATATCAATTAAATTTTTATTAGTGCATTTGAATGTGATGTTTGGATTAATTTGTTATATCATATCATAATTATTGTGATTTTTTTAAATTCATTATTCGTCAAAAGACGACACATATCTTATAACAGTATTCATATCAATTAATTTTTTATTAGTGCATTTGAATGTGATGTTTGGATTAATTTTCTATATCCTATCATCATATTTCACATCTCTTCATTATAATATTTAATCATCCATATATTTAATCAGTGGTGTTACATTTCATAGAGACAATGGAGAACGCAATAGCATAGAATTACATATATATATATATATATATATATATATATATATATATATATATATATATATATATATATATATATATATATATATATATATATATATATTTCCTTTGATAGGTGATTGGACTACGTGGAATATTGGTAAAGGTGACCAAGTCAGGATTGGTTTGGATCCATGGGTTGGGGCAGAAAAAATGTATAAGTTATCTGAGAGGCTTCGAAATATTTTACACTCAAATTAGATCCTCACTATTGTAGACGCAGCTGCTTCCTATCCTCAGGCATGGGGTTCTTCAGGATGGAAAACCGTAGTATCTCTTCAGCTCAATGAGGAGGGTTCTTTGGAATGGTCCTCTTATGTTCATATTCTAGTAAATAATTTTATTAATCTTGATCAAGATTCAGATGACACGCTAGTCTGGACAAAAAATTGGACTGCTGGATATTACACTGCAAAGTAAGGATATAAGGTTTATATGGAGGAAAAATTTGATTCAAAAAAAGAAGAATGGTGGAAACTCGTTTGGAAACCGCCCGGGCATTTAAAAGCCAAAATTGTGTTGTGGCTGGTTCTAAAAAGCAAGCTCCTTACATGAGAAAATCTACAGAAACGTGGATGGGCAGGACCAAGTTGCTGTCCTCTTTGTGGAACAAACTTTGAATATGGTCCTCACCTATTTGTTTTTTTCTCTTATGCAGAGTTGGTATGGACCAAATCAACATCTGCTTTCACTTCTGTTCATTTGGATGCAGTTGAGAACTTTCTCGCCCGTTCAATTCATTGGTGGAACCTCCCTGGGGTAAGCTACTATGCTGTGCTCCCCTCTTTATTTTGTTATGGGATATGGTGGGCTCGAAACTTGGCAATATTTAATGGAAAATTTATCCCTGAAGATATGATTTCATCTCTGATTATACAATGGACCAAGGAGCATAAGAGTCCTCCAAAAATTAAAAAATTAAGGTCTATTCAGCTTCCTGTCATCAACCATGAAATTCCTTAGACCTTCTTTGATGGTGCGAGTCAAGGGTATCCTCCTCTTGCTGGTGCAGGAGCCACCCTTCACCTCCCCACTGGAAGAAAGTTTCTGATCAAATTTTCTCTTGATGAGGGTTCCAATAATAGAGTTGAACTGGTGGCTCTTTGGGCTGTTTTATTTGTAGCTCACAACAGAGGCATTTTCGATTTGCAGTGATTTGGTGACTCTAAATTAGTAGTGGATTGGGCTTCTCAGGAATCACAGATTCTGACACCCCACTTACAAGCAGTCTTAAGAGCCATTCAACACTTTTTCTCCAAATTCTCTTCTCTTTCTTTCAAGCATGTATACAGAGAACAAAATGAAGATGCTGACTCCTTATCAAAGCAAGCTCTGATCTTACAAATTGGTTGCTTGAAAATCATAGATTCTTCCTCTTTTGAGGAGGAAGTGATCCTTGTATAGTTTTAACGATGTGTCACTCCAAAGAACAGAAATTTTCCCGCACACACTCATATTTTTTGGTGTTTTGATCAGTTTTTTTGTAAAGATCTACATTGTAAATCAACGCTTAAGAAATATAGGTCAATATAGAACAAAACATCTCTAGGAGCAATGTAAAACCCCTTGGGGCCGGTCCGTTATTTTAATATGAATAAAGATTTTTTTTCCTTGGAATATATATATATATATATATATATATATATATATATATATATATATAAGACAGTCTTTTTCATACAAAATGTGACAGTTATTGGTATCCCTTTGTCTTTCAATTGGGACACTATGTCCATTACATTAAACAAAATGTCTGATTTCACAGACAAATGTTTCAAAAAATGCAATGCCTTACTTTGAAATCCAAACATAATGATCACTATTCTTTGCTGGAATTGCTGTCACTGCTCGAGCTACTTCCATGACTTGGGTAATTTTGAGGAATGTTTTGTTCACGGTGTTGATTTTTTTCTTCTTCTTCACCTTCCATCTACAAACATAAAAATAAAATATAATGAATGTATATACATTGGTGAGAATAATGAAAATTGCAATATTGAATAATATACATCAATGTAAATCGAAAATAAATGACGTTCCATAGCAACAATTGAATCATGAACTATACACATTGTTTCAAAACCAAATGTCATGCCTTCTTTCAAGATTTCATCTGTTGGCACAGTTCCATACTTTGTTTCCTACAAGTTTTATACCCCATAACAAATCACATATTTAATATAAAATATTTTTTTGTTCTATTAGTTATAGATGAAGCTAAGTAAAACAAGATCGATAGATGCTTGCAAATTCCACAATTAATTTCTGATATGCCAACATATACTGACAACACATATTTAACCCAATGTAAATCAATTCGTCTGATGTTTCTTCTTTGTATGTTAGCACCTGTTTGAAGACATTCAATGATGATTGTTGTAAAACAACTTAAAATATACAAAAATGAAATCTAGTTAAGTTGTTATAAGGAAGTAACAATTACTCACAAACTTAGATATCAACCCTTTTCTTCCTTGTCGTCTTATTTTATGTCCTGAATGGGTTCCATTTTCTTTTCTTTTCTGCAAGAAAATACTTGAAAAATAATATTTAATGCTAAATTTTTTATTTATTGTACCTAATCGAAAAAAATCAATGATTACATATTACATTTGAATCATGTTGATCTTGAGATGGCACCTCGTGCGATGCAGTTATGTCCATTTCTTTGATCATCTCCTTGTACACCTTTTTGGACATTCCTACTGGCATATTTCTGATTTCAGCTCGTTCATCTTTGAGATTTTCATAATGTTCCTGAAAAATGTAACATGACAATAAACTATTTAATTTTTATATTGATATATGAAAAGTAAATATAACAAAAGTGATATTTATAAATGATTGCTTTCTAGTGATATATACATATAATTCTAGAAAAAAATTTAAAGGAATATTACTTTTTCATTCCTTCTTTTGTGTTGTTGTACGTTTTTTCTATTAAAAGTCGGACATGTCTCATTGACCAATTCTCTGGAAACTCTTCCTGTAGTTTAAATAAAATTTGGTTCTTGGAATCATTGGATTGATTTTTGTATTGTAAGTGGAAATAACGTCTATACATTCGTTCGACTAGATCTCTAAATTTTTTGTAAAATTTTTTCTCCCTTTCATTAACCTCCAGAACCACTCCAAATGAGCTAAGGAGCAATTCATTTGCATTTGCATGTTCGTAACAACATTCATTTTCTGAGTTGTTGGTCCCTGTAGAACATTAAACATATGTGAATTAATATATTGTTTGAAACATGTTATCTAATAATTTGAAGTATATTATTAATTAAAATTTAAAAAAAGAAACTCATATTGGATTGATAGTATTTTTTCATTCACCCGATTCATCATTTTGCAATTTTTCCATCAAGATTTTACGCTCTTCTGGTCTTAGATTAGAAATAATCTTATCGAGATTCATCATTTTGGGGCTCTGCATGATACAAAATAAACAATACATATTAGTTAAACTTACATATAGTTCAAAAATAATATTTTTTGTAAAGAATTTACAAAGAACTTGCCTTTTTTGCTTTTCTTGATGTGCTATCAGTATTTTTGTTACTTGATCTCTTGTAAGCCATTTCTTTATCAATATGAAACCTATACCATACTGTTAATTAATATACTTTATAAATAAATCATAAAATTTTCAGGTAAAACAAAATATATCAAGAAACCGGTGCACCTTTAATGTTGTATGCACCAACATCGGTGCATTGTTTTCTTATAAATGCATCGCCAAAACAGTATAAAACACTGTACGGTTCTCTATGTCAACAAGGAGCATCAGTGCGTTATATGTTAACCAGCGCACCGATTAACACAAACAAATTAATAAAAATCCTCTAGTGTTAGTTTTTGTAGCATACGATGTCGTGGAGGGGGCAGTGTGGCCTATTCTTGTAAACGCATCGCGAAAACAGGGGACCACCGTACGGTGCTCTTTGTCAACAAGGAGACCTAGTGCATTATATGTTAAATGGTTCACCGATTAACATAGATAAAATAAAATAATTTTTTTTCCAAACAGTATGTGCGTGAAGCACCATAATGAAATAGCGCACTAGTGCCCTATTTTACATATGGCGCACGGATTAAAAAAATATATTTTTAAATTTTTTTATCAAATAGTACATGCGTGGTTTGATGTGATAAGACAACGCACCAGTGCGCTAGTTTACACAGGGTGCACCGATTAAAAAAAAATAGTTTTTAAAAAATTCACGCAAGGGTCGACATGGATAGAGATCTGACTATGCAAGTCGTCCTGTGGGTTAGATGTTATAGGCATATACAAATAGCAATATGAAACCTATAAATCTAAAATGAAAACCCTAATTCTGAAATCACAGAAACAGGAAGAAGCAAGGGTAGAAACAAAAAGAATCAAGGGTTTAGTGTAAAATGGTTTTTTTTTTTTTTGAAAATGAACATTAAATTAAAATTTTTTATTTACTACATAAAAATACTGCAGAAAATGTAAAAAAAAACAATAAAATTTAATCACCTCGTTTGAAATTCTATGCTACAGGGGTTTAAATCACCAGAGGGTTTGGAATTTTGATTGTCTAAATAGTTATGTTTGAAAGTATTTTGCTGCTCCACAGTGCTCTCATGCTCTCTTGCTCCTCCAGGTATGTATTGTGAAAATCTCTCCCTAAAAAGTTTTGCAAAAATAATGAAATAATGAAAAGTGTTTAGTATTTAAAGAATTGTTTTATGAAATTAGATTTTCGAAAATATTTTGCCGCCCATTTTTCAATTTACCGCTTTTTTTTTTCACTTTAAAAAAATATAGTTGTAGTTTTTTTATTTGTGGTTATTCAGCTCCGGTGCATTAATTAATAACGCCGCACTAGTGTGCAGTAACTAAAATGCACTGGTGCGGTTATCTGTACATTAGCACTGATAACAATAATTCCATTTTTAAGGGACCAAAATTACTTTTAGGTGTGTACACCAAAATTTAATGTTGATTTTGCTCAAATGCAGGGAGAAAATATCATGATTATATCGAATGAAAAATTCTTCAAAA
Organism: Pinus albicaulis; assembly: GCA_034641835.2. Taxonomy (NCBI): domain Eukaryota; kingdom Viridiplantae; phylum Streptophyta; class Pinopsida; order Pinales; family Pinaceae; genus Pinus; species Pinus albicaulis. The sequence goes on from CM076572.1 coordinate 1,265,694,756, forward strand.
TCCAGCTTGTTCCATAATATTTATCAAATTCCATCGTGGAGTTCTCTCTATGGATCTCGAGACGTAATATTTACTTTATATTTTATTTTTATTTTCATTATCTAACTAAATTTATGTTTTTTATCCATGTCAATCAGCTTAATAAAATTTATAATTAATGCACACAAATTTACAGGTTCTTGTAGATAATTCATAATCGAGTTCAGATGCACCAAATATTCAAATAGCTCCAAAAAGTCGGAAGCTATTATCAGGATGAGCATACCACAAGGTGCATTTGGTAGATGAAAATGGACAGTCGCTCCACCCTACAATTTGTAACAATATTGCATCTTCTAGCCACAATCCTGGGACAATGATGGTAATAATAATTGTTTGGTATATTAATGTAATTTTTTCAACGTCAAACCAATTAATCATGCATTCTCAACGTGATTACTAATTGATATCATAGATTTTGTACTAATCATGTTCAAATATATTTTTTGAAATTATTAGGATTCTAGTGATGATGAGCGACCTACCTACCATCTTCTGTTGCACCCCACGACAATTTCAAATCGAGACAAGGTTGAATTAAGAGAAAAAATTGGAGAGGAACGATACCAAGAATGCCTTGAATCAACCATCTATTCAATTCCCACTACATCCAGATTCACCAATTAGGAATGACTACAACAATAGTAGTTATTCACAAGGTGGCAATGGAGGAAATCAAATAGAGGTTGGTATGGATAATTACTTAAGGGATACGACTTCCATGAACACAATGTTTTTAGATGCATTCTAGAACTATGATCAGCTAGGGGAAGATGCTCATATCGTTGGCGCCTTTTTCGAAAGCCTTAAATTTGTTTCCACCAACACTCTCTTTGGACCTGGCGGTTAGTCAAAGTATACCCAGTTGAGGACAACGATGTTACTGTACAACTTGAAAGCAAAGTTTGGCTTGTCGAATGCATGTTTCTATGAAATTTTGAGGTAATTTATAACCATAAAGTCCTCCCTTATATTTTGAGAAATATAATCACACAATGAAAATTACAAATGGTCAATTCTATGAACATTAATAATTATATCGGCATTAATGTATATTTAATATTGTCCATGATCACCAACTACAGGTTATTCAAAGATAAGGTTCTTCCGAGTGATAGTGTCTTGCCCGGTAGCTCCGAAGAGGCAAATAAATTGTTGAAAATCTTGGGTGTTGAGTACATATCATATCATGCATGTCCAAATGATTGTATTATATATAGAGGAGACTATGCAGATAAAGAGATATGTACAAAATGTGGGCATGACAGGTATGATAAGTAAAAGAAGAAGGGTAAATCACATGATCCTCCTTTTAAGATATTTAGGCACATGCCTATAATCCCAAGGATTCAAAGGCTCTTTCATTGCAAATAATTAGCTATGTTGCAGGGATGTCATGCCTTACACAGAAGTGAGTTGGGAGTTATGTGAATCCAAATAGATTCAATAGCCATTAAGCATATAGAGGATGCATGGCCCAAAAAATTCAAGGATGAAGTACGAAGTATACGACTCAGCATAGCCATGGATGGCGTCAACCCATATTCCCTCCAGAACACCAAATATTCTATTTGGCCAGTAGTAGTGATCAATAACAATATCCCCCCATGGTTTTCCGGGAAGAATGAACATATTATGTTGGCCCTCAGTCCCTGGTAGAAGACAAGTGAAGAATATGGATGTCTACTTATAACCATTAGTAGATGAATTGAAGGAATTATTGGATGGGATAAATGTATATGATGTATTAAGACCCATTACAATAGAGAGGATTTTTACTTTGTACAGAATATGTGCTTACACGACACATGATTATCCAGGCTTAGGAGTTTTCTCTGGTAAATTACATGTTTATTGATTTGTTTATATATGCAACAATATTCTTTTGCATATTAGTTATTTAATTTGCTGTAATTGTTTTGATCTTCATGATATTCTTTAACGTGCCATGCATATAAATTGTATACAATAATCTCGCAGGTATTGTAACAAAAGGGTGTTTTGGATGTAAATTTTGTGGACCTTCTATGAAATCTAGATGGTCCAATGACCTATGAAAGCCAATGTATGACTGCTCCAGGGTATTCCTCCCAGAAGAACACCCTTACAGAAGAGTAGCATCTACTTTCAATGGTAAACGAGAGAGAACCCAAAGGCCTCCAATAACGACACCAACTGAATGGCTTAGAGCATGTTATCACTCATAAAATTGTGAAACATTACTTGACATGGTCATAAAGTTCATTTATCAAAAGGATAAGGTCTCCTTAAGCCTTTCAAGTTGGTATAGGAAAATTTCATTTTTTTACATGTTCAACCTATCATAAGGTTTAAGGCAACCTCCATTTAGGTCATGTCATGTCCCATCAGTCATAATATGGTGTCAGTTTTCATTCCCCAAGCATTTAAATTAAAAAAGGGCGGTTAAGCCAGTTTTTCAACTTTTTGTAGCATTTTATACAACAAAATAACAGTTTTCGCTATGAAACTGCCTAATAGTTTCATAGCGAAACTGTCAGAAGTTAAAATAATCACGCTACGAAAAACCGTTTTCTTGCCTATCTTTTCAAACTCGATATGAAGTGTCATTTCATGATTGGAAGAGTTAGGGTGGAGGTCATTCAAGTCTGTTATGGTTAATTCAAATGTACAAAGCCATGTCTGAGGTCATCATTACCCTTTTTAGCATGCATGTGTCATGATTAATGCATGAGCTGTCATTTAAACCATAAAACCTTACCCAATTAGTCTTTTTTTCATACTCCGATTTATCTTTGCATGTAACTAGATTTCTAGAGAGCTGCTTCATCGAGCCAAGCAGGTTGTTGGAAGATTTAAACTTTGCAGGTGTCATCAAGCAAGTGAGGTTGAGAAGATATAAAGGATTCATGGCTGCAAGGAAGAAAACAAACAAAGGTTGTCATTGCCACAGGTATGAGCCCATGGACATGAATTTTCTCAATGAAGACCCAAATGCCATGGAGGTTTTCAGAAGAATAGGTTGCTTGCAATTATGTCAAAGGTTGTGGGGTTGTCATCTATAGGTTTCCAAGGATTTTGCTAACAGTTTCATAGGAACAGCTTCAAAGGTGGGAATGCTAAACCTTACAGTGACACCAGACAACATTTCAATGCAACAGGAATCCCCAGAGGAGGGGAAAAATGGTTTAAAGGAATCAAGTTCACAATGCAGGATTGCAAAGAGTTCATCAAACCAGAGTATAGTGAAATTGATATGAAAAATTCTATCCCTAGGAGTTTCATGAAGGACAACTATTCAAAGCTGCTAAAGATCATTCAGAAGTATTTTACCTATGAAGGAAGGTTTCACATGGTCTACTCCTACAACCTTAGGTTTCTTCTGCATTTTGTGGGTAACAGGTCACTTTACTTGCCCTTTTATTTATACAGAAGTCTAGGTAAAATGTCAGATAAGGTGAAAATTAAAACATTGGTCAGTGAAACTTCTCTCTTTCACCATGGTTTGATTAAGTTGTTGGTGTTAGAGGAGTTGAAGAGACTAGATAGAGATTGGACTTCCTTTTTGTTCATGAGTGGTTTTGAAATTGATGCTATCACTCCTAAGAGAGCCTCCAAACCTTGAAATATTTCATCACCAACAGTGGCAGAGGAAGTTTAAGAAGGGAATAGATCATCTCCACCAGAACCAGTGAGGATGGAGACAGAGCCTTTGCAGAAGATTGACACACCTAAAACATCACCTGCAAAATAGAAGCAAACAATCAACAAACAAGGAAGCAAGAGAGTTACTAGGAGCCAAATAGTGGCTAAAGGAAACTTAGAGGACATCTTGCATGAAATTGAAATTGAAGAATCACCCATTTTGCAAGCTGAAGATATTCAAGATGGAGGAAGAAAGATGAAGAAAGGTAAGACAACTAAAAATTAGAGTTTGCAGGTGATGATGTTGGTTTCATTTTTCAGCCTAGGAAGCCAATGACCAGACATGCAAGAAAGGTCATGGAAAGCAGCAAAGAGACAGAGAATATCAATGAAACTTCCTAGCCAACAAGCATCATAGATCTATCTTCACCTGCAAAAGAAGAACTGATTATCAAACAAAGAAAGGGTAAAGAGAAAATCATTGAAAAATCAGAAATTGAAACCCTTAAGGAGTAGTTGAAGGAGGTAGGTAAGGAGATATCAGTCTTGAAGAAAGAAGCAAAGAAGTATAGAGCTGAGAAGGTTCAGTTTGAACAAATGAGGAAAATATGGGAAGATCAAGTCACAAGTGTCTCAAAGACCTTGGACAATACAGAAAGGTTTATAAAGTGGACTCAGCCACTAAGGGGAGAAGTCAAACACATAAAAAAGATAAAACTACACTTGCAATCCAAGAACATGGCATTAAAGGACAAAGTGCAAGATCTTCAAGAGAAATTGGATCTGATTCATGAGGATTTGGAAAAGAAAGGTTTGAAATCACAGTTGTAGAAGAGCCCATTAATCAACTGATTGTAAATGAGGAGGAAAAACCACAGAAGTAATAATTTGAGATGGAATATGCCTTAGGAGGTTCTTAACATGCAGAGAACCCAAATTTTGCAGCTAGATGACATTTTTTGAAGATAATTTTGAAAGGAGCAATTTCTGTTTTTTTGCATAGTTTCATAGTGTGCCTTAGGCTTGAAGCCATAAATACGCTACGAAAAAACCTGTAGGTGATTTTTTGAATTTATATTCAGTTTTGGCATGTTTTAAGGAGAGGGATCCATGTTTGTAAGGTGTAATGACATGATAAAGATGATGGAACAAAAAATAAGTGAAGAAGATGGAAGGACAAGCCACTTTTACCATGCTACTGAAACTCGCTACGAAACTGTCCTGTTTTCGTAGCGAGCAATTGTTGAAGGATTTTGAGCATCTTAAAAGTAGTTTTTTCCATATGGAGACCTCCAGCATGTCAGTAGATATTATTAGAAGATATTTATGACTCAAAGGGAGTGCCATGCAACCAGGTCATCAGTAAAAAAAATGTTGAAGATGAAGGTCATCCATTCCTAAAAAGCAGGGTTATGTTCCATAGATTAGGGGTGCTATAAATATGTAAGGTGGTGGTGAACTTGGTCATGTGTCTTTTGAGAATGTGACATTAATTATGTAACCATCATGTAATTTTTTCACATATAGGATAGAAGAATGTAATAAATAGGATATAGAGTCCTATTAGGAGATTTTTTCTTCAAAGCTAGTTGTTAGTTTTTTGTTTTAAAGTTATTGATTTTAGTTATGAAAGGTGTCATAGTAGAATTCGAGGATCTAGCCACCAGGAAGATCATCCATATTGTAAACAATGTCTATTTATAGACAAAACATTGAAGAAGAAAGGGATTGGAGAACATTTGCACCAAATTGCTGCTTGTATGTTTTTGACCACTATCAGTAATACAAAGTGATATTCTACTTCTAGACCTAATATTCTCATTAGGTTTTTGATGTCTTATTGATCTATATCTTTATGTTTGATCACTTACGGTAGATTTCATCTCTAATTACTCATAATTCATAATATTATTCTATAACTTCCTTTAGTGGTGAAATGACTGTGTTTTCCTATGTTATGTGTGTGAATTATCTATGTTAGAAACCTCTATCTGCCTCAAATTCCATGTGAAGAACCACTATCACTTAGACTATTGATTGTTGACTCCATAAGCCCAATGGTAGCAAGCCTGCATTTTTCAACCTGCAATCATACAAAACAAATTACAATTTCTATAGAGTTAGCCATCTAGTACTATCCTTATTCAAAATCATAAACCCCCATTGAGAGAGTCCTCTCAAACTGAAGAGTATAATCTTCAGTTATAAGTGGTTTTAAACAATTACACTGATTTGTTTGATGAGTAGCCAAGAAAGATCAATTTGGTGATAACAGAGCATATGGGAGAGAGAATGATAAGGAGTTCATAGAAATGTTCGATTCAAATGGGGAGCCTATGTTCGATGATCCATAATTCTTCGACACCTATGTTTAGAAATTTCCAATTGGGATGAAAGGGAAATCTATCTTTTATAACCTTCCATATTGGGAGCATCTTAAAATTACCCACTTATTAGATCCCATGCATATATTTAAAAATGTTTCATCTTCTTTATGGAGGCACATATCATTGAAAAAAAGTGACACATTGTTTGTTAAGAAAGATCTTATTACTTCAAAAACAAAAAAGAAACATTGGCCAAGACGATTAGAAAGTACACGATCAGAGGCAGATGTTGGTCCCTTTAATTCATGGTATTTCAAAGAAGGTGAGGTCCCATGGATTTTAAAAAAAGTTGATCTTTCTTTGGAAAAGGAAGTTATAATGGGTGTGAGGGTGCCATCTTCATACAAGTCTTCACTACGATGCTACTTCGCCGTGGATGACCATTTGTTGGGGTTAAAATCGCATGACCATTTGAATCTTCTAAGAGTACGCATACTTTCAAAATCATGAATTTATTATTTTTTATATTAATAAATTTTATCCCATGTAGGGATCATAAAACATAACTAATTTTGTATATTATTGCACGTGTTTATAACTTTGCAGTGTCATTATCATTTTTTCGTGCGTGGGTGTGTGAAACATGAATTCCCCCAAGACCTAGGACGTGCCATATCTAAATTATATACATTTGTATGTTTGATCACGTCAAAGGAGATTCATGTGGCTAGCATTCCATGATGGCGCCAAGAGATAGTTGAGATTGTTTGTATGTTTGAGAAGGAACTACCAATGAGTTTCATGGACTTGCATGTTCATATTGTAATCCACCTTGTAGATGAGGTTGAATTAGTTGGAGTGGTTTCTTGTCGTTGGATGTTCTTCTTAGAGAGGTACATGAAGAAATTGAAAGGGTTTGCTCGACAAAGGAGAAAACCAGAGGGGTCAATGGCAGAGGGGTACATATCATATGAGTTTTTCTATTATGCCGGTGATTACTTCAAGCAGATCAACAATAGACTAGGTGCGGTGATTTGGGACGATGAAAGGGATGAAGACAAAAGAGAAGGGGAAATGCTCCAAATGAATGGAAAAAGGCGCTTGATAAAGAGTAAGCATCTTATAATTTTTCAAATTTACACAAAGTAAATATTCATGTTGAACTTTGATATAATGTATATTTTTATCTCATATGTACTATATGTCGTTTTGATTTCATCAACAAATGCATAAATTGAAGCAATCAATAAATTCATTCTTTACAATTCTGAAGCGACACAATCGTGGGTTGCATTGTATGAACAAAAGAGGATGAAATGGTATAGTGACAGGAAATAATTCAGATGATTGAATAGTATAAGTGTGCCTTATCCCAATCATTTAAAAAAAATATGCCAAAAATATGCCCCAGCAGTTGGGTTGCTGACCAAGTCAAAGAGAAATATGGTGCAACCAGTCGTTACCCGTGTGCTGAAGAGGATGCGCTAAACGTAGGGATTAGGTGCACCCACTTGGTAATAATCTACTTAATTATGTACATTTGAAACTTAATAATGCACCTTTGAAATAGAATTACATTTATATTTCATATTTTAACTGTTGGGTTATTATAAGACACATGAACCTATGATTTTTTAAATTTTTTATAGTTGCATTTATTCCCATCTATGTGGGCATATGATCACCATTTTCACACAGAAAATTCTGATGATGGATGCATGACACAAGTCTATGGAGTGGAAATCGAGTTCGGTCAATCTAGTCGATCTAGCCACCGTGATCAAAACCTAGTACTAGGAATGTTAGGTTACGTCGGAAAGATACAAGAGATCATTGAAGTGGATTTCTCTTCTTTCCAATGTGTTATTTTTAGGTGAAAGTGGTGGGACTGTAGAAATTATATAACATATGCATTATATATCCATATTCTCCTGATATAACAATATTTATCTTCTTGCTAAATACAGAATCCTTCCACTGTTAATCTTTAGCGGAAATTATAAACTCAATCGCAAACACATGAAGCAATAAAAACAATCGCACATAACACAGTTGTTTAACGGGAAATCCTGAAGCTAAAAACCCAAAATATCATATATATGTATCATGGAGATTATGTAACAATCTCATACAAACCTTACTACATCAAGCTCTCAGTACATCAATCGTCACACACTAACAAGAAGAAATCTGCAAATTCATGCACTGATTTCTTGCCACCTGATAACCTGCCTCCACTGCGCAATCCCTGCTGAAGAATAGCTCTGAATGAAATCGAATTACACTTGCATTGACTGTGCAATCCTCATTGGAAACTCTAATGTGTGTGTGATGCAATCAATGCATCACTATAGTCACAAGAGATAGTCCATCTCACCCTTTCACCTACCTCTCCACTAGGTCTCCAATGGAAGTGACATGCACTGTAGTTAACTGCTGTATTTGTTCAGTTGATTAATGAGTTATTATTTGTGAATTAATTAACTAATTAATTCACTCCACTCTCACTAGTGTATCATTCAATTAGACTAGATACAACTAGCTCAACTGAGTTTAACTCCATTAACCGAGTTAAACTGAATAAAAACTCCATGAACTACTCTTCCAACTCTGTCATAACTTTTCCACTTCAATTCTAACTGAGTCCTCCATGCATGAACCACCAGTAAACCCTAGGAATTGCATAATTCCTTCAGCCCGCTGATTTGCCAAATCTGTATACTGAAATTAAATGCTCCAAGAGAATAAGTTGATATTTAGAGTCTGATTATTATTAAGGGCTAATAATAATCGACACTTCTCTTTTTAGATCGAAGATCTATAAACAAACTTCGCCCAATCTTCTAAAAATAGAATTTCATCTATTTTTCCAACTTGACCAACCATCCACAAATAGCATCTTGCAACTTCTGAAATATGATCACCATGTCTAAAAATAGACATAGTCTAAAAATAGACTTGCACCTAAAAATATCCTGTAGGCCCACTTAGTGAAGGCGACTGATTTTCACTAAGCTCATCATCTTGTTGAATCTCAATAGGGACACCTTTGATCGGAATAATGTAAAGGAAGATCGCGATAGTAGGCTGATATGTATCAACTCTAGAAAGATGTGGGATGAAGCTAAGGAGCCCTATGTTTTCCCCAAACATTGCAACCAGGTGTTTTTTTACCCATATGTGTTGGATAGGGATTGGTGGTTCGTGTTGAGACATAACCCTAGATCAAAACATATTTTTGAGAGCAATATTTTTATCATGCCAAACGAGTTGGAAGATAATGAGGGTGATCATGAGAACCGAGAGGGATATGGTACATGCGTTATTTCATCATTTATACTTTTTAAGATGGGTTTTTATAAAGAAGAGAACTTAATTACCTTATAACTAAGACTCTTTTTTTTGAAACATTATAATATGTATTTTGAATTAATTGGTAATTTGCATTGTGTTAATGTTAAAATCATTTCACTTGATAATTCACTATTATGTTGATCTCGAACACAATGGCATATATATATATATATATATATATATATATATATATATATATATATATATGTAAGATCATAATAAAATAATGATAATTCTAAAGTACATGAATTTATTTGCATTATTTTCTAAACTTTATTATGTTACACAAATTCATATTATTCTAGATTTATGATTTTACAATTATTTATAATTTTACAAATTTACAAATTTAAAATTTTTAATAAAATCATTTCACATTAATACAACTAAAATTTTACAATTATTTTACATACAATTACAATTAAAATTAGAATTAGAATAACAATTACAATTTTACAATTTCACATACAATTACAATTAAAATTAAAATTACAATATTTACAATTACAATTTTAGAATTTTATATACAATTACAATTACAATTACAATTTTACAATTACAATCATTTCACATTAATACAATTAAAATTTTACAAATATTTTACATACAATTAGAATTACAATTACAACTTTACAATTTCACATACAATTACAATTACAATTTTACAATTTCACATACAATTACAATTAAAATTACAATTACAATTTTACAATTTTACATACAATTACAATTTTACAATTTTACATATATACAATTACAATTACAATCATTTCACAATAAATTAAATATTACAATTACAATTAAAATTTTACAAATATTTTACATGCAATTACAATTACAATTTTACAATTTTACATACAATTAAAATTAAAATTTCAATTACAATCACGACATAATATTTAATAAATATCATGATTTAATATTAATAATAAACATCATGATCATGATAACCATCGTACAAACATCATATTCGACTTAAAAAAACATTCAAACTCGCTAACATCATCTAATCATTGTGATCATGTTCATCTAACAAAACACAAGCATTGTATAACATCATCACAACACAAACATCAAATATACATCTCATGTCAAATAACTGCTCTCACATATACATCTATCTGCAAGTTGCACATTAAATGAACATATCTAACATGACCTAACAATATACACATCATGATGATCACCAACATGTAAATTAAGTACAACTGCAACATGAACATAAAATACATGGACTATATATATATATATATATATAATGTCAAAAATATACAACTGTAATATAAATTTCAAATATTCCATTCGGGCTTATAAGAAGCGGACAAGTGGAAGAGGTTGATTCTTTTATGGTTTGACTATTTGGGAATTTGTTCAATCACGGGCTGCCACGTGGCAGGCCTGAAGGCGGCCACGTGGCCCCATGCTGAGGAGCAGGTTTTGGTATTTTAATTTTTTTGTAAGTCGGCAAGTTTTGAACCGTGAACCTCCCCGCAAACAGCACAACGTCCTGAACAACTCCTCTACACCATATTTCTTAACATGTAAGGGTTCCAAGTTTTTTATAAAGTTTTAATTTGAATTCGTTGGCGGGGGAAAGGGCTAGCGCCTAAGGGCTAGCCCCATGTCAAAACTTTGCCACATGACCTCCACTCGTGACCAGGGTTTAGATACTTGGTGGTTACAATTTAACTACCCGTGGTGGAACCGGGCCCATGTGGCCAACGAACTATAATATTTAATGCCACGAGTTTTTAAAACATTTAAAGGTTGCGGTTAAGTCGGGGTATGGCATGTGACCACCGCCCTTAAACATTTAATGCTAGCCTTATCCGTTACTCCCCAGTTTGGAGCGCCTCCGACATTTTTGGAGAATCCACTATTTTGGAGCGCTATCTAGCAGTTTCTCCACATTTGGTGGAGTTTGTTTAGGGATATTGGGCAAAATTGGTTTTTTCCATAAATCCCTCATTATTGAACCAAATGGGATGAAATTTTAGTCAATTTTGGGTCTCTTCGACCTTATGAACAGTTTGGAATAGGTTTCAAGTCGAACAGAGGTGATATACAATAGCTTTTTCTTCGAGGAAGATGAAGAAGTCATCAGGGCCATCATGGAGAAGGCACTATATTGGGTTGTATTTCACTATTTAAGGTGAAAAAAATCCATTTATAGCTATTTTCTATCTATTGAAGCTGAATTTACAACTGGTTTTTCCTGTTTAGGCACATTTTTCACTGTATAACCATTTTGAGCAAATTAATAGAGTAAGGACATGCCACTGGGGATCCTTGGATCGGCATATGTAGCCCAGGAGGGGTGAACTGCCTAAAAAATTTGCTGTGTTATGTGTTGGTGAATTTTACTTGCTCTGTATTTATGCTGTGATATGTTAAACATTAAATTTACTTAACTAATTATCACACATAAAACTCAGAAACAAACCAAAACTACTTTGTTTAACCTGCAACTCATGGAGAACACTTTGCACACTTTATTATATTAGAATGGATAATTTGCATAGCGTAACAAATAAAATCCATTTCAGATCAGTCTCGACCACGCCTACGTTGAAGGGACCTCCTCAACCGCGCCACTAAGTTGGTAGCTCCTACGACATGTCGCATTAGGGTCAACATATCATGTGGCATGCCTCTCCACATTGCTATTAGCCTATCATCGACATGTATCTCTCTAATAGTGGCCGGTATGACTCCCTCATTGACAAGAAGTCCACAAATTTTGTCACCCAATTCCATCCTAAATCTAGTGTCAGGCCTACGCCTCACACCAGTCGGTACCTACGCAACATTAGGACCGTGTCTATCTGCACCAACCTAATCCTTGACATCTTCCATCTCTTGATCTTCATAAGGATGTACACCTGGATCATTTGGTGGGGGTGGCATGTCATCCCCATCAAATGAACCAGTGTCTGCAAAATATATAAGTACAGAACAATAATTAGACAATTTCATCAAACAATTTAATAAAAACAAGTTAAAGAACATGTTAGAATAAATTTAAAGAAAACACTAATATTACCTCTATCATTTGGCAGCTCATCATCTGTGAAGAGGATGTTGGCACACCCTCGCCAACCCAAACCAGCAGACAGATAGGGGACTAGAACGAAGGCATGCTCATCAACACTGGCTAGCAACTCCAGTGCATCATGCGATATCCTCGCGAAAAAGTCTTACTCGCCCCTCTTGGGCATCATCTGTCCCCACATTTGCATCTGTACATGAACCATCAGCCTATGAGGTTTCCAAACAAAATTAGGCCTCGTGTCTAGAAACCTCTCAAAAAATAAACAAAATAGCTCTGAAGAGAAAGGGAAGTTCACCCTCCCTTGTGCCTGAGCACGACATTTATCTAAATTTGTACAGAACTGCCACAAAAATATCGCATAACACCTCACAATTTGTGGCGCCTGTAATAAAGAATCAACATAAAATAAAAGATGGAAACTAATGTGTTGCTTGTCACTGGTATGGTGTGAAATGGTCGAAATCAGTAGTGAGAGGCACTTCACCTCCTCTCCACCAAATGAAGCAATCCATAATTTACCACCAAAGACCTGAAAATCTGCAGAAGATAGTATATCGGCGCTAATGTATCTTTGGGAGTACACCAACTGACTCCCTGCTGCATAGCCGATGGGGACCTCTGGGAATGAGGGAAAATCCTGCCCTCTCCTCTATAGGCTAGTAATAAAATAGATTCCCTCCTCAGTGGGCGCGTACCACTGGTTAGGACCAACCTGGAAAGCCTGTCAGTGGGCATTCCACCCAAAGGTAAGTTGTCACAATAACCCACCATGGCCCTTCAGGGATGTAGCCTCCTCATAGAACTTGAAGAGGCCGTTGTAATAGGGCGAGGGTATATATCTCTCTCCCTCTCTCGTGCCTCCCATAGGTGAACCACGTTATATTGGTCTATCATATGTTTCCGATGTACCTCTCTTCTCTCCTTTGACGTCACTGAATGATTGACATATTAAATACATTTATTATTATTATTAAATGAGACATGTATTTACAAATATTATATATATATATTGGAGTGTAAAAACTCTAGTAAAATTTAATGAGTATATATTGTTATTGATAAAAGATGAGATATGAGATATGATTACAATGGGGAATCACCGAGGCTTTAAATATAGCCTCATGGTGTCCCTTGGTGAAGAGGCATGATCTTTGATCATGCCCTTTCACTTAATAAAACCTAAGATAACTATATCTAACTAATAATTAATAAAATATACATAACATTTCCCCTCTCTTAAATATGCTTTGTCCTCAAAGCATACATAACGATGGACAATGTTGACGAATGCCTGGGTTTCTTGAGCGGTGGGCTCTTGCTTCCCACATTTTAAAAAGATCGTGAAGCATCTTCTCGAGCTCCATATGTTGGTGATGTGGATAGCGACAAGATTTGATATTGAAAGGGTTGGGTCCTTTCTTGACTTCTATTGGATGTTCATGTTCCTTATTAGGAGGTATTTTTATTGGCAGGTCTTGGAAGACTTTTTCGTGTTTCCTAACTATTCCTTGTTCTTCTGGTGATTTTTCGTGATTTCTCTTTAGATTTAGAGGTAAGTTACCAACAATTATCATTCGATGCAACTTCTCCTCATCATCAAATGCTTCCTTCTTAACAACCATATCTGCGTGAACATCGAAGGCCTCAACAGCTTCTGGCACTGTATCAGTGGCTTCGAATGTGTTTATCTCTTCACATTGTTCAACTAGTGTATCAATGGGAGATAGATTTTATTTAAAGAGGGAGGGGAGGAGGTTGGGATCCCTACAATGGTGGAATGGAGGGCTTATCCTTTGGGAGGTTTCCCAAAAAGGTGGAAACAAGGGGCCAAAGGAGGGTGTTCGTGGTTATGCAGGCGAACTACCCAAACTGACTCGCCCACGAACTTGTTAGCATGGAAGCTTCGCCTCTATATTTAAAAAAAAAATTCCAAAAACAGCTTGGCGTGGGTAGCTCACTGGGAGAGAGCGCTAATGGGCACGGGGCCTAGTGTTAATCTTCCTCATTAGCATGAGGGAATAACTATATACCAGCACCAACCCAAAAACATGTGTTTCTGATGGTCTGCTCAAGGAATTGTCAACAGGAGAAATGTTTTCCTCATGGAAAGGGATGAAATGATGGTATCTACAAGGTATGACACTTATTATTAGTCACATAAATGATCCTCTAATGTGCGGGATGGGGATTGCAGGGACGGTGACAAAATGTTGTGTAACAAATGCCCCCTAAAGCATGAGGCCTAAGAGAGAGGGAGGGGTGAAATGCTTTACGAGAACACGTTTGAACCAAACACTGTTGTCAGAAGACCTGCAAGTACAAATATAAGTGATATCTCTAATACATGAACATGTGGCATGGGCGCAGCCATTCATAATAGTGTAGATAGAAACTGAGATCTGAGGTATGGACACAGCCATCCAGTAGTAAGGATCAACAAATAGACTCAGGTATGGTCGCTTCCATCCAATCAAAAGAGTCATGCAATAAGTCATGAAAACCATAATATCCCGTAGGCTGGATCTTATCAGACAAAACCCAGGGTCTTGCACTCCATCTCGACCTGAACAAGTACAAATGCAAGCATGCGAATATGTGAGCTAAAGTTGAACATGCAAGAAAGTCACCTGATTACCAGCCAATGATGCAAGTTGTTAATAGGCACGAGAGAAACCACCAATAATGACAATGGATCTCAAGGTAAAATAGGTACAATCCACAAAATGTGAACAATGATATGTCATCGAACACCCGCAGAATCACTCGATTGAAGGCCAATGATGTGGACCTGTCATCGAATGCGAAGAACCTGCCATTGATGCATGCAAGCTCCAAGGTACCAAAAGGGAGTCTTTAGGTAAAATTCCTCGATAACGAGCTGAAGTTGACAGGAAGTGACTCGGTCAAAGGAGGGCCATAATGTTTGCCACATCATCAGAATGAGATTGAGGAACATGATGATAGTGAATCATGACTAAACAGAAGATCAGAGGAAGGTTGCAAACTGCAAAGGAAAACTTCTCTTGAACATATCAGCGACATGACTCTGGATTTGGCAGTATTTGAAATCAAGGGATATGAGGTCATGATGACGTGGAAAAGAGAAGACGAGAGGTCAAAATAGATTAACCAAACCCATGGAGGAAAAAATGACAAAATGAGATGTCCCCAACCCAGCACGAATGCAGATGAGTGTCATGTTCAAGAGCGACATACTGCCGACACAACTGAGAACTGGTTCCATTTTCCCCCACCATTTCTGGCAAGTACCCCAACTATATTTGAAAAACAAGCTTGAAGTGGATAGCATATGCTTGTGATTTAAGTTTGTCCTTCGGACAAATCCATCCTAGTACATTTTACGAGCCCTAGGAAGGAGGAACTCGGGTACGTTATGGTGACGATTTCCGATGTCATCAGGGTTTAACGAGTCTAACAAAGGAAGAACTCGACATATTTTCATGTTTAGAGAGTTTGAAAAGAAGCGAAAAATAAAAATCCAACAGATCCATTTTTGTAAATATTCCCTCAGATTTGAAAAGGTAGAAAATGATACCTAAGAGAACCTCTTAGTTGCGATAGGCTAAGGTATTCCTTTTTTGTAAATAATCTATCCTAGCCCAAAAAAGGAGTAAACGTATACTGGGTAGATATCATTTTGCAGCCATTTCATGAGTTCAAAACGACAAGAGTCTTGGAAATATTTTCAATTTTCGAGAGTCAGAAAAGAGTTAAAAGATGACTCCTCTTGGAGGAATGAGTGGTATAAAAGGTAGCAACTGGTTCCAATGGGAACTGCTCAGAACAAGTAAAGGTCAAGAGGTTGGCTAACAAGACCACTCATTGTAGCGGTTCCTCAAGGATGGGTGAAACAACCAAGTGAAGGCGTATGACTGGCCAAGTAGATGCGGATGATGAAATGAGAAAACCAAGGTTCATCTGGAAAAATAGGCTGATAAAATGGAAATCACGAGACGTAAAATAAGAATGATTTCATTTTTACACAATCTTGAAAACATGGGAAACTTTTCTTGGAATTGGTTTCATTTTTACACAAGCTTGAAACTTTAACAAACTATGCTTGAAATGTTTGCATGCCCCCAGCATGGTGACTCAATTCGAGGTACATGCCCCCAAAGATTCAGTGCATTAACTGGAGTAGACTGCTAGTTACTGACAGGTGGATGGAAAGAAGGTTCAATTAGGAGATCAGGAGAAAGAGTTAACTGGGATTTTACGAGATCTAATCAAAGGCTCGAATTGGAAAGGGAACCTGTTTCATTTTTTAACGAAGTTGAAACAGTAAAATAACTATTCTCATGACCTAATTCATTTAATAAAGAGGTTGACATAGAAGACAAACTATCCTCAAAAAAATTGTTTCATTTTTTAAGGAGCTTGACACAAGAAAATGAACTATGCTCTGACGAGCTTGTTTCATTTTTGAAGGAGCTTGACACAAGAAAACGAACTATGCTCCGAAGACCTTGTTTCATTTTTTAAGGAGCTTGACACAAGAAAATGAACTCGATGACAACTCATCATGTCGAATAAGAAGTCATGGCTTCCAAGAGGTTCTCATCGGATGGGAGAACAATATCTCAGAAATCAAGACCCAATGCCCCTAACACATGATGTACAATGACACTATCAATGAATGTGGGCACGGGGAAAGTGGCCACATAATTAACCTATGGCGGGGAAGGTACAACTGGCGGATAAAGACCGGGAAGGGACGGTAATGGGCCAGCTGCCACATCAGGAGAAAAGAATGAAAGCTGATCAATGGTCATGATCTAAAATTTATGTGGAAAGAAAATCACATGAAAGAGGGAAGAGACAAGCGCACCCATGGCATAAGAATAGTCGCAACCCAAGAGTAGATTAAAATATAAGGGGCCTTGGACCACCATCACGTCTATAAAGATGGTTTTCCCTCCCAAAGTAATAGGCAACTTCGGAAGGATCCCTAACAGTTGATTGGTTCTTCTGTTAAATGCCAACAAATTCTGCGTAACAGGCACAACCAGTGGAGAACCAAAAGCTTGCTAAGTAGTTGAAGATAAAACACTAACAAACATGCCTTCATCTATTATTGTGCTAGGTACGACCACATCGAAGGCCTGTGCCATGATCTCAAAAGGCACATAAGAAGGAAGGTGGTATCCTGCGAATCGACTCCAATCAAAGGAAGCGACCAAACTACTTGGAGGGGGTACCATAGAAATGATATGGTCATCCCCTGGTGTTACGAGAGCAAGAGGAGCATCCTCTAGGACCTCCATCATGGGCGCAGGAGGAGCAGCTTCTTGAACTACATGAACAGGAGAATATTTCTCCAAGTCTGAGGAATCTGAAGAAACAAGAAGAACGTGAGGGGTATGTGAGTCACTCTCGATGGAAAAGACCTAATGAACCATAGGTGGGATCAGATCGACTGGTTCCCCGACGAATGGTTGGTTGGGAACGGATTCGTGAATTTGAATTTCTAAGGGAAAGAGATCGACCAAGGATGAATCTTGACTGATCATGGAATCAACTAGCAGCAAACTCAAATAAAGCTTATGGTAACCAACAGGAAGGCAGGGTGTAGAAACAATAGGGTTGTCAAACACTCTTGTGGCTTCATCCATGTACGGAAAAAGGTGAATGGGATAATGCCCTTCACACAACTTACAGGGATTCACAATATTACCTTGTTTCTTATGAGTATTATCATTTCTAGTCGAAGATGTGCAACCAATATGACTTCCAGAAGCCAAATGCAACGATGGACGACCATCAGACCATACTTAGAGCACCTTGGGAATGCCAGGGAAATCTCGAAGGAAGTGGCCACCCTTGCACAACTTGCAAGGGAATTTGACTTTCCGTGGAAGGTTGGATGGTTTATAGATGGAAAGTGTCTTAGAAGAAACAGTTTTAGCTTTAGCCTCTCACTTATTTGACTTCTTCTTCTTATTCTTAGCCACCTGGTTACTGGAATCAAAAATTTCACCATGCAAAGTAGAAGAGGAGGACGAAGGAACAGGCGAAGAAGGGGAGAGGTCCACCTGAGAATCAACATAATGTTTTTCAGGTGAAGGAGATGGTTGAACAGAGGTCAAACCACCCAGGACCACCGAGGTCGAAAATAACCACACGGGCATACCAACAGTTAACCCAAGAAGGGACAACATTGCCATATAGGGAGCACCAACATTTCCAAAAGCAGGAAAAGGACCAGGATTCCCTTAAGAGGGGATTCCTTGGTTGGTAAACTCTGGAAATGTTTCCATTGGAAACAACCTTAAAAAAACACACTAAGGAAGATAACTTGAACCAAGAATATTTCATGGGTAGTTAATTTTTTAAGACATTGAAACAAATATCCGATGTTTCATGTTTTAAGAGTCGAGAAACAGACAAAAGATGACTCTAGTCACTTTCAGGTTGAAACAAGCATGAAAGGACAAGTGCTCGAGGATATTTTCACTTTTAGAGAGTCACGAAAAGACCAAAATGACTACTCAGGTAATCTAAGCAAGAGGGTGTACCAAGTTTCTGTGAACTTCCATATACACCTTGGTGATCAAATGAAAGAGAAATGACCAAGGACTTGACGTACGTGCAGGTAGTCTCCCTGAATGCTGTGTTCGGTGTATCATGGTCAAAGGGTGGCAGACTTGGCTTCCTATGGATAAATGATTGTAGCCTATGAGGGTCTCCCTTTATATATGTGACTGTACGGGGAGCACAAGTCCGTACTAGCACTGTCTAATGTCAGGTGGCGAACGACAGCTAGTAGGTGTAACGACGCTGGAACACGTCACTAGACTAGACCTCTAAGAATGTTTGCATTAGGTTCCAATGCTTTCTTAGATTAATTGAATTAATTTTAAAGTTGATCTTGAATTAATGTTTGAGTTTCAAGGCCCTACCAAATGGGATCTTAAATTCTTGAATGCATGCTATATGCAAAGAACACCATTTTCCGTTCGATGAATGCTAACTAAGAGAAGGAAAGAGATCTTTCAGAAAGTATCAAACAATGAAATCATACGAATAATTCCACTAATGCATCTAATACAACCAAATGAAAAACGAAAAACTCTTTCCTAGTTCATTGAATGCTAGTTATGCAAAAGAAATTTTCATTTTCGATGCAAATGAAAGAATGCAATTCTTTTTTTTTTGACTGAATGAAGCACAAAATGCACTAATTACATTAAAAATAAAAGTGAACATTAGTGTAGAGTACTGCGAATGTAGATATCTTAAGATGAATGATTCAAAAGCAATACAAACATAAAAACACACTCAAACCAATGACGCACTATTTCAAACAAACATAAAGCTTTCAAAATGACCCAAACGAGTAATGTGATCAATGCTCGAAGTGACAAAATGGAGAGTCAAACAAAATGAAATTAATCATTCAACAAACAAAAACAAAAAGGATCAAGAATGGCTAA
Source organism: Pinus albicaulis (assembly GCA_034641835.2). NCBI lineage: Eukaryota > Viridiplantae > Streptophyta > Pinopsida > Pinales > Pinaceae > Pinus > Pinus albicaulis. The sequence goes on from CM076572.1 coordinate 1,265,714,606, forward strand.
CACAATTGATCATTGAATCGAACTGATAAAAATAAAAAAGACTCTAACTTCAATTAGAAGGTTCAGCGAGCAGAAACCCTAGGGCTATGAACTGCACCAATGAGACAATGGAAAAACAGCTGAGAAAAGAAAGCCTACAGGAGTCAAAACAATTCCAAAAGACCAATTTAAAATTAAAGAAACAACCCAGAGTCAAGCACAACTGACCAAAAAATAAGAAGGGAGGTCAAACTAAGCCCTACAGGATTCGGCACAACTGTCAGGCAGTAATCTGTGCCAAACTGGGGTTGGCGCTACTGCAACAAAAGCAACAAGTGCCAATTGGCGCAACTTTTCAAAGCAAACCTGCGCCAAGCTGGAAAACTATGGGAAAAAGGAAAAACTAGTGAGCAGAGGTCAATCTTGATACTCTGGAGCTGAAAATGAGGATTCCAAACAATTAAGCAAGCCAAAAAAGATAGACAAGAAATCAAACGACCGAAGTCGACTCGAAAAGGAAAATTCCCAATGAGAAGCGAGATGAAAAAATCACATTGATCCCCAGTAGAGTCACCAAATTGTTGTGTAGGTAAATCCTCTCTGTGGGCAGAGACGATCCCTCTAGCCCGAGAGTGGGTCTAACAACAAGGGAACAAGCTAATGTGTAGGTTCCTAGTTAACAAATGAAATAGGTTGGGATAGATTGTCCTACCTGGAGTCCAACGCGATTGTCGTAGATGTGGTAGTGACGGCCTCTTGATCTTTGTCCTGACAGGTCGCGGTCCTTCAGCAATGCTACTCGGATTCCTCCACAAATATGAAAGGCCAAAAGCAACGTAAAAGACAATAATTGCATTCGTAACTAGCTAATCAGTCAAGGAATATTAAACACATTGCGTAAAATAAACCATATTAACACAAGATGGGAACTAGACATTAGTCATGTATATATAAATAGAAGAAAGAGATTACAACCAGAGACTTGACATCACAGCCTCACTAGGTTCAGTCGAAGTGCATCTCGAAGGATTATTGGGGAATTGGGACGAGGTGAGGACACAAGCCTAAGCTCTCTCTCGACAAAGGTCTCTTTCTCTGCTCTATCTCACCAGCAAAATGTTCAACAATTCTCTTCATCTTTTCAGCTATAATTTGTTCAGCTAGTGTATCAATGGGAGATAGCTTTTATTTATAGAGGGAGAGGAGGAGGTTGGGATCCCTACAATGGTAGAAGGGAGGCCTCATCCTTTGGAAGGTTTCCCCAAAAGGTGGAAACAAGAGGCCAAATGAGGGTGTTGGTGGTTATGCAGGCGAACTACCCAAACTGACTTGCCCACGAAGTTGTTAGCATGGAAAATTCACCTCTATATTTAAAAAACATTCCAAAAACAACTTGGCATGGGCAGCTCACTGGGATAGAGCACCAATGGGCATGGGCCTCACATAAGCTAAATTTGCATGCACTGGCCTCATATAAGCTAAATTTTCACTAGTGCTTGAGAGCTTTGGAGCACTGAAAATTGAAAAATGCATATTTTTGGCCGTAATTTTATTTTTATTTAACCCTGTTACGGTGCATGGTTTTTTTAGGCGCACCGGGCGGTTTCTTCCAGCCACACCGGGCTGTTTCAGTTTTGGCGTGGGTTTTTAGGAAACACCAGGGCTGAATCTTTGTAGATCACCTGTGTGCTAAAGTAATTAGATGCACCAAGTAGGTTTGTACGGAGAGAATTGTGCCCCGGTGTGCCAATTTTTTGTATGCATCGATGCGGTGTAAGATGAGAAACGCACCAGACAAAAAACATCCACAAAATCCTCCACTCACTGACCTCCTCTAGTGACCTCCGCTACAAATAGATGTCTGGGCTATTTTTATAAGGGGTTCCTCAAAAACATATGGTAGAGGGTATTTTCCTTGTAGTGTACAAATCAATACTGTTAATTTGACAACCAACTACTGACGACATTCACATCTTCTCTGTATCTCAATGGGCTAATCGCTACCTTCTTTGCATCCAACGTTACCAGAATGTAATGATGAAGAGTCATTTTCATCGAGGGCAGTATTTAGATGGCAACAAAACTTCGACAAAATGAGATTTCAAGAATTGGCTACAAATGGTATAACGAAAGACCATCTCTAACAATGGTGGAGAATTGACAAACTTCCTGAACGAAGCATCAGCTACAACTACATATGTAAATGGAGAGGGTCCACCCAAAGTGATAATTTTTGCCAATATGGGAATTGCAGATTTTGGGCATATACAACATGTTGTAAACTTTTTTCCCTACGACAATCCACAGAGAGTTGTCATCTACATACAGAGTGTGATTTACAGAGAGAAAGTTTTCATCTCCAAGACCAAACCACGCATCACTTACGAACAAACTAAATTCATGGTTGAGACGTTGGGATTATAACATCAATGATGGATTTACTAGAAGCTATTTATAAAAGGTTTTTCCAGGGTTCCACGATTTCATCAATGGAATGTAGATTTGGTGGCATATTTTGATGATCCAATGATTATCAAGTAAGTTATAAAAGTAAACTTTTTGAATTTCCTCGAATTGAAGAAGACCCTACCAACAAGTCTAGCACCAATTGTTTGACCTAGAGTGAGGCCAAAATTCGACGGAGAATGTGACTTGGATTGGTGGCTCTGTTCACGTCTGCAACTCGGGAGAAAATATGAAGGTGGAAGCATGGAATCCCATTGTCAATGGCATCCACAAGAAAGGAGGTGTTTTCTTCTGTCATATTTGGCACAATGGAAGTGTTTCCCATGTGGATTATCAACCCAATCGTCAGACTCCTACTTCTTCATCAGATTGAAAAATATCAGCAAAGATTCCTTGAGCCAATTGCAAGGATTTTGTAGATTTTTCCCCTCTTTGAGCTCTAAAAACTGAGGAGATTCCACAGATAGCGAACGATTTTTCATCTCAATGCCAGGAAGGCTATCAATGCAGGTTTTGACAGTGTTGAAATTCATGGTGCTCATGGATATCTTGTTGACAGGCCGATCAGTATGGTGGCACTCTGGAGAACCTGTGCAGGTTTCCTCTTGAGGTTGTTGAAGTAGTGGAAGATGAAATTTGAGCAGAAAAAGTGGGGATACAACTCTCTCCATTTGCAAGGTATCTAAAATCCAGTGACTCAAAACCTGAGGCGCTTCGGCTTTACATGGCTGAGGGGAAAATATTGTGTGCTTTGACTGGGCATGAGATTATGGTTAAGTTCCATAACACATTTGAAGATGATAATTATGTTTTCATCGTAATGGATTTATGTGAAGGTGCAAAGCTCCTTGATCACATATTAGCCAAGAAGGACAGTCATTATTGTGAAATTGATGTGGTAAAAAAAAATTGTACGAGAAATGCTGAAAGTTGCTGCTAATTTTTATTTACATGGCATTGTACATCGGGATATGAAACCAGAGTGGACTTGTGGTGTCAAGACCAAGACCGGAGGGATTTTTTGGGATGATCAGATACGAGGATGAGCTTTCCCACGATGCTAACATTGGTATGGCTTGGAAAATCAGGAAATCCATCAGTGTTTCTATCATATCCTTGTCTGAATCAGACATTTCATGGAGGCCCGGATCCTTGAACCCTTAGCGTGGATGGAGAATCGTTTTGGGTGTAGCTTGATATCAATAACGAGTGTGATCCTTTAGATGCAAGATCATGTGATTAAAAACCGAGTGTTATGGCTAGCATTGGACAATGTGCATAAGGAAGCCATGTTTGGAGGCTGAGCTTGGCATACGTTGGAAGAGACTGCGCACGAGGAAGCAATAGAAAAATTTGAGAAGTCATGGAAGCCTGTGTGTAGGAAGCGACGAAATTTGGGCTGAGTCTTCTTGTTAGTGGGATTAAACTGGGCACATAAGTCTTCAATTTGAATTAGTGACAGATTGCAGTGGATTGTCTGAGGACTATGCCAGATGTTACTTTCTTTCAGCAGAATTGTTAACAGTGTGTGATTTGAAAACTTAATTTGTTTATGTAGCCAGTGGAGAACATAGACATTCGGTGTTTTGTTTGAAAGATGGTTAGCAGTTACATTTGAAACTATATCTTAGGAGCTTCGATATAAACACATATATTGAATTCAAAAAACAAATACCCTGAAATAAGAATCAACTTCAACAATTTTAGCTTTTGGTGGATCAAAAGCATTTTCTGTGGGGAGGTTTGATCCAGGAGGATCTAGATACTCTTCATAAGGAGCACTATGGTGAAGAAAAACTCATTGAATGTATAAATTTATCAATACTAATGTATTTTCGGACTCTCCTAATCTAACAATTTTAAATCTACTGTTAAATATAGAATCCTTCCACTTAATTCTTTGCGGAATTTCAAACACATGAAGAAAATCAATTGCACATAAACAATATGTTTTACTGATAAATATTAAAGCTAAAAACCCCAACTATCATATATTATGTATATCAATGGATCATGTAACAATATCATACAAATCTCAGCTCATAGATCTCTCAGTACAATATACAATCATCACACACTGTCATGTAAAAATTTTCATATCTATGCACAAATTTCTTGCCTCCTGACAACCTGCCTCCACTGCGCAATCCCTGCTGAAGTAGATCACTGAATGAATGCAATCTTTCCTTCCTTGACTACACAATCCTCATTGGCATATCCAATGTGTGTGTAGATGCATTGAATGCATCACTATAGTCACAACTGATAGTCCATCACACCCTTTCACCTATCTCTCCATTGGGTCTCCATTGGATCTGACATGAAAGTAGTTAACTATTGTCTTTATTCAGTTTCTTGTGAGTCACTACTTGTGAATTAATTAAATAATTAATTCACTAAACTCTCACTAGTGTATTATGAGTGACAGCTAGCACAACTGAGTTTAACTCACTTAATTGAGTTAAACTAAATAACAACTCCCATAACTACCCTTCCAACTCTGTTACAACTCCCATAACTAGCAATGGCGGCCTTTTGATCTCTGTCGCGACAGGTTGCGGTCCTTCAGCAATGTTACTCGGGTTCCTGCAAAAAGATCAAAGGACCAAAACAATGTACAATACAATAATTGCATTCGTAACAGGCTAATCAGTCAAGGAATATTAAACAAATTGCATAAAATAAACCATATTAACATAAGATGGGAACTAGACATTAGTCATGTATATATAAAAAGAAGAAAGAGATTAAAACCGGAGCATTGAAGTCACAACCTCCTTCACTGGGTTCAGTCGAAGCGCATATCGAAGGATCATTGGGGAATTGGGATGAGGCGAGGACACAAGCCTAAGCTCTCTCTAGACAAAGGTATCTTGCTTTGCTCTATCTCACCAGCAAAATGTTCAACAATTCTCTTCATCTTTTCAGCTATAATTTGTTCAGCTAGTGTATCAATGGGAGATAGCTTTTATTTATAGAGGGAGAGGAGGAGGTTGGGATCCCTACAATGTTGGGAGGGAGGCCTCATCCTTTGGGAGGTTTCCCCACAAGGTGGAAACAAGAGGCCAAAGGAGGGTGTTGGTGGTTATGCAGGCGAAATACCCAAACTGACTCACCCACGAAGTTTTTAGCATGGAAAATTCGCCTCTATATTTAAAAAAAATTCCAAAAACAACTTGGCATAGGTAGCTCATTAGGACAGAGCACCAATGGGAACATGGCCTAGTGTTAATCTTCCTCATTGGCATGAGGGCATACCATTCTACCAGCGCCAACCCAAAAACATGTGTTTTTGATGGTATGCTCAAGGAATTGTCAATAGGAGAAATGTTGTCCTCATGGCAAGGGATGAAATGATGGTCTCTACAAGGCATGACAATTCTTATTAGTCACAGAAATGATCCTCCAATGTGTGGGATGGGTATTTTAGGGATGGTGAAAAAATGATGTGTAACACCAGGGGTGCATAACTTCGTCAACACACTGCCAAATATTAGCTAAAGGTCAGCGGTGTGGTCATTTAACTGATCACACCATTGACTATGCACATATTCGAGAGGGCGTTGCGTTGACTAAACTACTCGTCTTGGGGCAGATATTTTCATCAGTGCACTGCCCTCCTGGCATCATTACATGGTCAACGGTGCGGTGGAATAACTGACCGCACCGTTAACTATATACTAGTATCGGGAGGGTGGTGCACTAACCAAGCTATACACCCCAGGGCATATAGTTTAGGCAGCGCACTGCCATATTGACATCTCTATGTCGTCAATGGTGCAGTCGTTTACGTGACCGCACCATTGACTATGTCCAAGTTCGGGAGGGCAGTACGGTAACAAAAATATCCACCTCGGGGCACATATTGTGGTCAATGCGCCGCCTCCCGAACTTGGACATGGTCAACTGTGCAATCGGGTAACCGATCGCACTACAATTTCTGTAATTTGAAAAAATCATGGTGTGTCATTTCGGTACTGCACAGGAACTTGTGCGGATACCATTAGCACTGGTCGCGGTGTGGCCTGTAAATTTATAGGAAGCACTGTGAACCGGTGCGTGCTGAACGACTCGAGCGTACCACGCAAGATTATTATTATTATTATTATTATTTTATGGTGAATTTTAAATTATTTTAATAAACTAATCCGCTTAAAAATTTAATTATGGAAAAACAAGTAAAATACCTATACATTTGGGCGTCGAGGAGGCATATTTGCAGTAGAATTTGCAAAACTAAATTTTCCCACCATCTTGTAAAATTTGAAATAGAGATGGTGGGCAATGGACAGTAGGAGTGCGTGCACTGGGAGCATCGATGGCAGGGCGCCTCACACAAGGTAAATTTTCACTGGTGCTTGAGAGCTCTGGAGCACTGAAAATTGAAAAATTCATATTGTTGGCCATAATTTTATTTTTATTTAACCCAGTTACGGTGCGTGGTTTTTTTAGGTGCACCAGGCAGTTTCTTCCAATTGCACCGTGCTGTTTCAGTTTTGGCGTGGGTTTTTAGGATGCACCAGGGCTAAATATTTGTAGATCACCTGTGTGCTACAGTAATTAGATGCACCAGGCAGGTTTGTATGGAGAGCATTGTGCCCCAGTGTGCCAATTTGTAGTACACACCGATGCGGTGTATGATGAGAAACGCACCGGACAAAAAACATCTGCAAAATTCTCCACTCACCAACTTCCTGTAATAACCTCCAATACAAATGGATTTCTGGGCTATTTTTATAAGGGGTTCCTCAAAAACATCTGGTAGAGGGCCTTTTCCTTGTAGTGTACAAATCAATACTGTCAATTTGACAACCAACTACTGACGACATTCACATATTCTCTGTATCTCAATGGGTTGATCACTACCTTCTTTGCATCCAACATTACCAGAATGTATGGAAGAAGAGTCATTTTCATCGAGGGCAGTATTTAGATGGCAAAAAAACTCTGGCAGAACGAGATTTCAAGAATTGGCTGCAAACGATATAACGAAAGACCGTCTCTAACAATGGTGAAGAATTGACAAAATCCCTGAACGAAGCATTAGCTACAACTACATATGAAAATGGAGAGGGTCCACCCAAAGTGATAATTTTTGCCAAGATGGGAATTGCAGATTTTGGGCGTATAGAACATGTTGTAAACTTTTTTCCCGACGAAAATCCACGGAGAGTTGTCATCTACATATAGAGTGGGATTTATAGAGAGAAATTTTTCGTCTCCAAGACCAAATCACACATCACTTACGAACAAACTAAATTCATGGTTGAGACGTTGGGATTATAGCATCAGTGATGGATTTACTGGAAGCTATTTATAAAAATTTTGTCCGCGGTTCCATGATTTCATCAATGGAATGCAGATTTGGTGGCATATTTTGATGATCCAATGATTAGCGAGTAAGTTCTAAAATTCAAAATTTTTAATTTCCCCGGATTGAAGAGGACCCTACCAACAAGTGCTGGCACCCATTGTTTGACCTGGCATGAGGTCGAAATTCGACGAAGAATGTGACTTGGATTGGTGGCTTTGTTCACGTCTGCAACTCGGGAGAAAAGATGCAGGGGGAAGCGTGGAATCCCATTGTCAATGGCATCCACAAGAAAGGAGGTGTTTTCTTCTGTCAGATTTGGCACACTGGAAGCGTTTCCCATGTGGATTATCAACCCAATCGTCAGACTCCTGCTTCTTCATTAGATTGAAAAATATCAGTAAATATTTCGTGAGCCAATGTCAAGGATTTTGTAGATTTTTCCCCTCTTCAAGCTCTAAAAACTAAGGAGATTCCACAGATAGCTAACGATTTTTCATCTCACTGCTAGGAAGGCTATCAATGCAGGTTTTGACGGTGTTGAAATTCAGGGTGCTCATGGATATCTTGTTGACGGAATGATCAGTATGGTGGCACTCTGGAGAACCGGTGCAGGGTTCCTCTCGAGGTTGTTGAAGTAGCGGAAGATGAAATTTGAGCAGAAAAATTGGGGATATAAATCTCTCCATTTGCAGGGTATCTACAATCCAACGACTCAAAACCTAGGCGCTTCGGCTTTACATTGTTGAGGGGCAATATTGTGTGCTTTGACTGGGCATGAGATTATGGTTAAGTTCCATAACACATTTGAAGATGATAATTATGTTTTCATCGTAATGGATTTAAGTGAAGGTGCAAAGCTCCTTGATCACATATTAGCCAAGAAGGACATTCATTATTGTGAAATTGATGCGGTAAAAAAAAAAATTGTACGAGAAATGTTGAAAGTTGCTGTTGATTGTTATTTACATGGAATTGTACATCGGGATATGAAACCATAGGGGACTTCCGATGTCAAGACCAAGACCAGAGGGATTTTTTGGGACGATCAGATACAAGGATGAGCTTTCCCATGTTCATAACATTGGTATGGCTCGGGGAATCAAGAAATCCATTAGTGTTCCTATCATAGCCTTGTCTAAATCAGACATTTTGTGGAGGCCCAGATCCTTGAACCCTTAGCGTGGATGGAGAATCGTTTTGGGTGTAGCCTGATATAAATCATGAGTGTGATCCTTTAGTTGCAAGATCATGTGATTGAAAACCGAGTTTTGTGGCTAGCGTTGGAACAATGTGCATAAGGAAGCCATGTTTGGAGGTTGAGCTTGGCATACGTTGGAAGAGGCTGTGCACGAGGAAGCAATAGAAAATTTTGAGAAGTCGTGGAAGCCTGTGTGGAGGAAGCGACGAAATTTGGGCTGAGTCTTCTTATTAGTGGGATTAAACTGGGCGCATAAGTCTTCTATCTGAATTAGCGATGGATTGTAGTGGATTGTCTGAGGACTATGCCAGATGTTACTTTCTTTTAGCATAATTTTTAACAGTGTGTGATCTGCAAACTTAATGTGTTTCTGTAGCCAGTGGAGCACATAGACATTCGGTGTTTTGTTTGAAAGATGGTTAGCAATTACATTTGCAACTATATCCTGGGAGCTTCGATGCAAACACATATATTGAATTCAAAAAATAAATACCCTGAAATAAGAATAAACTTCAACAATTTTAGCTTTTGGTAGACCAAAAGCCTTTTTTGTGGGGAGGTTTGATCTAGGAGGATCTAGATACTCTTCCTAAGGAGCACTAAGGTGAAGACAAACTCATTGAATGTAGAAATTTATCAATACTGATGTACTGTCGGACTCTCCTAATATAACAATTTTAAACCTACTATTAAATATAGAATCCTTCCACTTAATTATTTGTGGAAATTAAATCACCAATTTCAAACACATAAGAAAAATCAATCGCACATAAACAATATGTTTTACCGAGAAATCTTAAAGCTAAAAACCCCAACTATCATATATTATGTATATCAATGGATCATGTAACAATATCATACAAATCTCAGCTCATATAGCTCTCAGTACAATATACAATCATCACACATTGTCATGCAGAAATTTGCATATCTATGCACCAATTTCTTGCCTCCCGATAGCCTGCCTCCACTGTGCAATCCCTGCTGAAGAAGATCACTGAATGAATGCAATATTTCCTTCCTTGACTGCACAATCCTCATTGGCATATCCAATGTGTGTGTATATGCATTGGATGCATCACTATAGTCACAACTGATAGTCCATCACACCCTTTCACCTATCTCTCCATTGGGTCTCCACTGGATCTGACATGCAAGTAGTTAACTGTTGTATTTCTTCAGTTGCATGTGAGTCACTACCTTTGAATTAATTAAATAATTAATTCACTGAAATCTCACTAGTGTATCATGAGTGACAACTAGCACAACTGAGTTTAACTCACTTAATTGAGTTAAACTAAATAACAACTCCCATAACTACCCTTCCAACTCTGTTACAACTCGCCACAATCAGTTATAATGAAGTCCACCATGCATGCGTCACCAACCACCCTAGGAATTGCGTAATTCCTTCAGCCCACTGATGTGCCACATCTATTCACTGAAATCAAGTGCTCCAAGAGAATAAGTTATTATTTATTGTCTGATTATTATTAAGGGATAATAATAATCGACATGAATTCTATTTTTAGATATGCGATCTATAAATAGACTTCGCCCATATCTCTAAAAATATAAATTCATCTAAAGATAGAATTTTCTCAACCATCTAGAATCAAAATCTTGCTAACTTTAGAATATGCTCACCATTCTAAAAATAGACATACATCTACCTAATGAAGGTGCTTAATTTTCACTAGGATGATCATCTTGTTTAATCTCAACACCCCATCTCAACAAGAAAGGGATTATCCTTCACCCCGATCCTGTCTCTATGGTATTCAAATTTTCTCTTGGTGAGCACCTTCGTCAGAATATTTGCATCTTGATCTCCCGTAGGAATGTACTGAAGAAACATGATCTTCTACTGCACACAATCTCTGATGTGATGATACCAGATATCTATATGATTAGATCTATCATGAAACACATGATTAATCGAGATTTTAATGCAACTCTAATTATCACAATGAATCACTGTAGGATCTAAATTAGAACCGAACAAACCTACCAGGATCTTCCTCATCCAGATAGCCTCACATGCAGCTTAACTTGCTACCATGTATTCTGCTTCCGCTGAACTGAGTGCCACATATCTCTATTTCCTGTTGTACCAATAAACAACTGTAGATCCAATACTGAAAACCCCTCCTGATGTGCTCTTTCTGTCCATTGGGCTGCCTACCTAATCTACATCTGTGAAGCCATGCAACTTCACCTCATCCATCTGTCTGTACCATAAGCCATACTCAGATGTGCCCCCGAGATATCTCAGGACATGCTTTCCTACCTTCCAAAAGAGCTTGGTAGGCTTAACCATCACTTGGCTAATCTGGTTCACCGCATAGCATATGTCCGGTCTTGTATTGACTAAATACATGAGCAAAGCCACCAACTGTCAATAAACAGTGGCATCCACTACCTCTGCCAATGTAGCATCCTCTTTCCTCCAATTTCCTGGAAGAGGAGTATCCATGGGTTTGCATTCCTCCATGTGAAATTTACCAAGTATCTCCTGGGCATACTTGCCTTGAGACACAAACAGTTCACCTTCTCGCTGCCATATTTCCAATCCAAGGAAATAATGAAGGAGGCACATATCCTTCATCTCAAACTCCTTTGCAAGGTCCTCCTTGCATGAGTCTATCAGATGCTCATCACTAGTCAGTATTGAATATTTAACATAAAGAACGATGATTAAAAGCTTACCCTCCACCAAAATTTGGTATAGGTTTGCATCAGCCTCACCCTAGGTGAAGCCAAGTCGAGTGAAATAGTTTTCGATCAGAGTGTACCAAGCACGGGGTGCTTGCTTCATCCCATACAACGCTCTTTTGAGTCCGCACACAAGCGAATCACTGCTGAAGATCTCAAATCCTTCAGGCTGCTCAATGTACACTTCTTCCTCAATGATCCCATTAAGGAACGTAGTCTTCACATCCATCTGATGAATGTGCCAACCCATCTGCGCTGAGAGAGCAAGGATGGTCCTTATGGAATAATAACGTGCGATAGGTGCAAAGGTTTCTTCATAATCAATCTCCTCGATCTGTGAGAAGCCCCGGGAAATAAATCTTGCCTTATACTTCTCAACACTCCCATCAACAACTTGCTTTACCTTGTAGATCCACCTTGAACCTACCACTGATTTATCAACCAGCCTTGGAACAATTTCCCAAGCATTGTTTCTGACAATGGAGTCATACTCCTCCACAATGGCATCTACCCATGTGGGCTCCTGCTACTTCCTGAAAGGAAGATGGCTCTGTCATGATATACTTGCTCATGAGAGCCATGTACCCAGTGAATCGGTCTGGAGATTGTTTATGTTTTCACTATGAAGTAGGGACTCCTACATTCTGTGCCACATCAAGATTCAACCTCTCTGCTTCTGTGGTATGCTTTCTGCCTATTCTGATGTTTGGCTCTACGTGAGTGGACTCCTCCACTCCACGAATCTCCTCCTGTGGCTGATCCACATCTAGAGGCTCATCTTTGGGAACAAGTAGTTCCTCCTCTGCATGCAAGTGTAGCTCCCTCTCATGCGACAACTTCATGTCTTTCTCCTCATTGAATTTTATATCTTGTCATACCATAGTCATTCGACTGTTTGTCAAATACACACGATAATTATGGGGTGTTTCTGTGTACCCCACAAATATCCCAACTTCTGCAGTCGGCTCCAGCTTCTTCTTGGCGTCCTTGGTCACATGAATATAAACAAATGAGCCAAAAATATTTAAACGAAAAATCTGGTTTCTTACTTGTAAAAGCTTCTTCAGGTGTATTCATGCCAAGTACTCTATGAGGAAAACGGTTTTGCACATAAACCGTTGTGTTGCATGCTTCCGCCCACAAGTGCATTGGTAGGCCTTGATCATGCAGCATAGCTCGTGCAACACCCACGATCGTTCTGTTCTTCCTCTCCGCGACCCCATTCTTCTATGGGTTATGAGGCGCTATGAGTTCTCTCCGAATTCCTTCTTTGATACTGAAGTCTTTGAATTTGTTCGAGATATATTCACCACCATTATCACTTCGCAGAGCCTTCACTTGCTTCCCTGACTCTTTCTCCACCAATTCTTTAAACTCACATAACTTTGAGAATGTTTTATTCTTATTCTACATGAAGAAGATCCAACATCTACGATAATAATCATCAACAAAAATAACATAATACCTGTGTTTTGCTATTGGAGCAACTGAGAATGGTCCACACATGTCTGTGTGAACTCTCTCCAAGATCAATGAATCATGGTTCTCATTTTCATGAAAGGTGGTCTTCACAAACTTACCCATTGTACATCCCTTGCATTGATCTAACTGCGCAAGAGTACCCTTGGGAAGTCTAGTAGAAATTTGCTGCAAAATCTTCAAGATGCCATGGTGAAGATGGCCCAATCTCTTGTGCCATAATTCGTTCTCATCCTGCCTCACCACTTCTTTTGATTTTCCCACCATTGCAGTGTAGCCATCTACCTCCAGCTTGTAGAGATTCTTAACTCGAATCTCTATCTTCTTGGTTTGACCCATTGTTTTATTTCATAGGAAAGCTTTTCCATCACTGAAAACAACGTCATAACCTCTATCCTCCAACATCACAAAAAAGACCAAGTTATTCTTTAGACCTGGAACATGCATAGCATATTTCAACAGAAATGGTTTACCTGACTCCATATCAAAGGTAATGTTACCAATGCCATTCACACTGTATTGTCCATCGTCGCCCATATCTATATGCATTTGGAGATCTTTCTCCTCCAAGTCGTTGAACAACTCCTTATCTCTCGTCATGTGGAAGGAAGCACCACTATCAAGATACCACACCGATTCCATTGCGCTTGAAACCAAGCATGTGATCAAAGAGAAATCAAGTTTAAATTGTGAGGCAAGGGCCTCACTAGTTGTAGCTCCAACAACCTTCTTGTTCTTGTTTTTCTGTGGGCAGTTAGTGGCGAGATGTCCATGTTCGTGATAGTGAAAACACTTCATCTTGGACAAATCCAGATTCTTGCCTTTAGCCTCGGATTTTGAGTAGAATTTCTTCCCCTTCCCTTTCCTTGTTTTGGCAGCCAAAGCCCAAACCTATTCATCATCATGCTTTGATGAAGAGTCATCCCTTGTATTCCACCTTATCTCCTCCTACACTAGATCTGACCATAGTCGCTCCCAATCCGGCAGTTTCTCCCGTCCATTGACATAGTCTTCATAACTGTGCCAACTCTTCGGAAGACCAAGGAGAGCCAAGCTCATCAAGTCATCATCAACAACCGTAATTCCCACACTCCCCAACTCATCCCTACATTGGACAAACTGCGTGAGATACCTTGGAATACTGTTGCCCTTCTCCATTTTTGATTTTTCTGAGTTTATCTTTTAGCACCAACTTCCTATGGTTGTTGCTGCTTTGGAAAAGATTTGTCAAAGCCTTCCACATTTCAAATGGAGTGGCTTTCCCATGAAGGCTTGACACAATATGGTCTTTCACACCTTCCAATAGAATCCTTCTTGTCTTCGCTACTTTCTTTTGCCAGGCGTCAAGTAATGCAGCATCTGTTGAAGTGGGCTTAGGAATATCACTGTCGATAAAATCCTTCAAGCCATTATCTTCAAGCACCGCTTCCATCTTGTCCTTCCAGGCTATGTAGTTGGAACTGACCTCGAGTGCATACTCCAACCGCAACCCATTGAAAGCCATTTCAATGTTTACTCAATTGTCGCACCAAGAAATTCTTGCAGCAATTTCGAATTTTCCACCAGCACAAAACTCAGCACTGCTTCAATATTGCAATCTTCAGTGATTAACACTGCTCCGATACCATGCAGAAATTTTTCAATACTGATGTATTTCCGGAATCTCCTGATCTAACAATTTTAAATCTACTGTTAAATACATAATCCTTCCACTTAATTCTTTGTGGAAATTAAATCTCCAATTGCAAACACATGAAGAAAAATCAATCACACATAAAGAAGATGTTTTACCGAGAAATCTTAAAGCTAAAAACCCCAACTATCATATATTATGTATATCAATGGATCATGTAACAATGTCATACAAAGCTCAACTGATAGAGCTCTCAGTACAATATACAATCGTCACACACTGTCATGCAGAAATTTGCATATCTATGCACCAATTTCTTGCCTCTTGACAAACTGTCTCCACTGCGCAATCCCTGCTGAAGAAGATCGCTGAATGAATGCAATCTTGCCTTCCTTGTCTGCGAAATCCTCATTGGCATATCCAATGTGTGTTTAGATGCATTGAATGCATCACTATAGTCACAAATGATAGTCCATCACACAATTTCACCTATCTCTCCATTGAGTCTCCACTGGATCTGACATGCAAGTAGTTAACTATTGTATTTCTTCAGTTGCATGTGAGTCACTACTTGTGAATTAATTAAATAATTAATTCAATGAACTCTTACTAGTGTATCATGAGTGACAACTAGCACAATTGAGTTTAACTCACTTAACTAAGTTAAACTAAATAACAACTCCCATAACTACTCTTCCAACTCTGTTAGAACTCGCCACAATCAATTATAATGAATTCCACCATGCATGAGTCACCAACCACCCTAGGAATTGCGTAATTCCTTCAGCACATTAATGTGCCACATCTGTTCACTGAAATCAAGTGCTCCAAGAGAATAAGTCATTATTTGAATAATCGACATGCATTCTATTTTTAGATATGCAATCTATAAATAGACTTCGCCCATATCTCTAAAAATAGAAATTCATCCAAAGATAGAATTTTCTCAACCATCTAGAATCAACATCCTGTTAACTTAGAATATGCTCACCATTCTAAAAATAGACATACACCTAAAAATAGCCTGTGGGCTCCACCTAGTGAAGGTGCGTAATTTTCACTAGGATGATCATCTTGTTGAATCTCAACATTGAATCTTACGATTTTTGTGAGAGTGTTTTAATATATTTGTGCTCATAATTTGATTTTTTTATTGTAAAATAGAAATTCAATATTTGAGAGGATTTTCCTCAAAATTCATATTCTAAATCCAAAATTCAAATTCTAATTCATGTTGAAGTTGACGGTTTAAAGGGATTATTCTCATCCCTAAGGTTTTGTGGATAAGGCCCTTGAAAGTAGAGATTCAGATATTTCCTCCACATAAATCTCATGAGCATATTTTAAGGGATATGAGAATTAATTTCTCCTTGGAATAAGGGATAAGGAGATATTCCCTCCTTAGTTTTGGGCTCTTAAGAGCTATATAATGCCATTTTATGTACTTGGTAAAGGGAGAAAAAATGAGAGATTTTGAGTGCTTGAAAGAGTCATTTTCGAGTAAAGCTTGGATAGCTTCATATGTCTTTTAGAGTTTTTGATGTATAGTTGACAGTTCTCAGTTGGCAACCTTGATGTAAAAATCGATGTACATCTATCTCTTTTCAGAAAGAAAAAAGATCGATTTGTCCTGTTGGAGGCGGATCTAGAGAGGTAGCCCTTGGAGGTGGATCTAGAGAGGTAGCCCAGTGGAGGGGGTGAACTCCGTTATCAAACCTGTTGTGTGCACATTTTTATTCTTTATGGTTTGATTGATAATTTTGTTACTATCAATTTTTTTAGTTTCAAATAAGAGATGAAATGAACATATATATGCATGTTTAGTAACGTAATCTGTTAAGCTCAAATTTAGATTAAAACAATTTTTAAATTATACATGGTTTGAGTGGCTCTCAAGGGATTGCGGATCATCACTCTTCGCTCTCCATCGCAACAATGAATTAAAGTGAATGGGGGCTTCACTCTTCGCTCTTAAAAGAAAGAAACCAACCAAGACATCTGAACATAAAAAGAAAATAAAGTGTTTGCATGAGGCACAAGACAGGTAGTAATTAGACTTGGAACTCCATCACCATCATGCCATTCCTTCATTCATAGGCCGAGTGATAGAACGACCTGCTATTTCTTTTGAAAATCCATTTGGCTTCAGAGAAATCGCAGTGTGGCCTGGGAAAAGGCTCTTATATCATCGCCTTGCAAAGGTTCTCGTTTTTGGCAGGTTTAAAGGTATTCAACACTCAACACTCACAATGCTGCTACATGAACTGGGCATCTCTCTGTTATATAAAACAGTTAAGGAAGAAAAGGCAAGAAAACAGGCAAAGGAGCATTGTAAACTTAAGGAACCTTGTAAACTAGTTAAGGTAGAAAATGCTAACCGTAAACATGTTCAGGTAGAAAACTTAGGAAACCAGAGGAAGTAGCATTGTCAACTCCTTTTAAAGTGGGGAAGCAATGTATTGTATGTGGCCATTCTAGAGAAAATTAGTGATACACATGGGCACGTGGTTTGCATGCAATGATGCATACCTGGCGACCATTGTAAGTTTTTTCGATTGTTTATATGTTTTTTAATTATATAATAAACATATGTCATTGACATTCAGATAGATGGCAACATGCACATTAAGTTGATACATAGTGTTGACCCAACAATCACTTATTTTACCCAGATCAATAAACTTATTTGTTGTGTAATTCGTTTTTAATTAAAAGCAATAAAATGTTATTTTTTAAATATTATTCTCCCAATATTGAAGTCGCTTAATATTTTTCAGGGCAATGCTATGAAAGTTGGATTTGTTGGTGGTGTTGGAACCAATATAGTCAGCAAAGATTTTAATCAGAGAGGGGATATTATAATTGACTATATATATCTATAGATATAAACAATTTGCATATTTGAGTGCATGCATCTATGTTGTGTGCCAAGTTTAATATTATCATTAATATGTGCAGTGTTTGAATCAATATAGTCAACAAAGATTTTAATCAAAGAGGGGGCTATTATAATTGACTATATATATCTACAGATATAAACAATATGTATATTTTAGTGCATGCATCTATGTTGTGTGCCAAGTTGAATATGTGCAGAGATGTGAGTTATAATTTGTGGTCTCTGGTAGCTTAGTTTCAATACTTCTTACTGTAATAAAGGACTGATATTCACAGTGCTATTTGATTTTATTCTATTGAATTCACTGATTCAACAAACATGTTGTTTTGCAATGGGTTGAATTGATTGTTTTTATTGTAGTACAATTCTTTTTCTATTTGCATAAAGGTATTTTTGCATCTTGGTCGTTTTCCTTGTCTTTCGAGATCGATTCTTATGTGAATTCCAGGTTCTCTTCATAATTGCTAACCATCAGAAAAGATTTATAGCATCAAATATGCTCCAATTACTCATTGACTCAGTGGTAGGGAATTGCTGCTTCACATCCTCCCTGTTCTTGACTCAGTGGTAGGGAATTGCTGCTTCACATCCTCCCTGTTCTTATACAATTATATTGGTATATGTATTTTACAATATATTATGTCTTTTAAGTTATAACAATTAATTTAGTTTTATATTATATACATTTCAATTGTAATATTACATTATATTTAATATTTACAATGTAATATATTATAATATTAAATATGTTGCAAAGTTAATTTTAATACATTATCTAAAAATAAAATGTAAATATATATATATATATATATATGACCAATATACTTACAATTAGTGTTACAATATTTTTGCATTATGGCAGGATTACATCTTCATCATGTCCAATATATCACCTCAATCAGGGAGGGGAATTGAACCAGTGACTTCACATCAAGGAGTGTCTTAATAGAGAACCCGATCACCGTCTATCAAAGACCCCATGGACATATCCTTCATAATTATTAATAGACCTCCTTTATAAATTTCATGAACCAGTGGAAACTTGGATGGAAAAATCATGAATTCTCATTGTATAATAATGTTAATATTTTGTTTTCTATAAATAAAATTAAAAATATCACTAATAATAACATTCTTCTGGAAGATATAATGCTTGGAGTTGCTACAAATTACTGTCTATAGATATCCTATCAATTTATATTTTTGGCTTCAAGAATGTCATGTTTACCATAATGAGTTTCAAGATAAAATAGAAATATAGTTGGAGGAATTTTTTCCGATAAAATTTCCAAAAAATAATAATGCTATTTTCTTGCTCATGACGGAGAAAATGCTTAGTAATATTATTATTATCATTATTATTATTTATGTATGATATATTAATCCAATTTCTACTAATAAATTTTAATGTGTATGTGATTACATATTTGGAGTTAGATGGCTTCACTGTGTTGACAGACTATATTGATAATTTTCAAAGATCTTGTCCTATAATGATTTTTAAAGGTTTTATTTCAAGGCCATATTCCTAGAGTGTGGTCTTCTAGTTTGCTCTCTTCTCTCCAAGCTCTGTCTACACAAGAAAAATTTAAACAACAAGATGATGAACAATCACTTTTGTATGAGATTTTCAAATAAATGGTCGAAAATGTTTAATAGATTTAAATACAACATAAGCCTATTTATCAATATCATGTTAGTTTAACTCTGCTCCTTGGAACACAAAAATCATAAAGGAAATTGGTATCTCAATACCATCTACACTCTTCTCAGTTAAGAGAGTTGCATAGGACATGTCAAATGAAAATGTAGACAAAATAAACTCTCTTTCAAAATTTGGACTAATGAGAGAAGGTGCAATGACAACTTCTTCTTTGATGATTTTGAAATAGTAATTTTGGCCATGTCCTATTTGAATATATGATCATTTTTTATCGTATCCTACATTTTTCAAACAATCTTTTCAAAACCAAGAATGAATCTTCTAACAAAATTTATCTTCCCTAGAAAAAATTGCATTGAATTTTTGTTATGTGGAAGAGAAATTATAACATAGATTTTACTATGTCTGAATCAATAACAACCCTAGTTTTAGATACCACAAATCCAAGAATCTTACCTTCAGTAAAAACGAATATTTTCTTCTTGGTATTTAATATATTGCATTTACGACATCTGTCCAAATTTTTCTTAAGGTGTTCAACATGGTCCTCACATTTTTTAGAGTACATTGTAATATCGTCGATATACACAACCATAAAATTATTTATCATACCCTTGAATCCAATGTCCATTTCTCATTGATATGTCACCCCATCATTTATCAAACCAAAGGGCATATTCTGATATGCAAAATTTCCCCATTTGGTTTGAAATGTTGTCTTAATCTGATCTGCTAGTGCAACCAAAACCTGTTTGTAACTAGAAAATCCACCAACTAAAGAGAACATCTTTGAACCAACAATATATTGTAAAATTTGTTCCATAGGAAGAATGGGGTAGTTATATTTCTCAAAAATATGTTAAGATTATGAAAATCAATGCACATAGTGATATCCCCATTTTTATTCTTGGCTAGAACTATATTAGATGCCCATTGTAAGTGTCTAATATGAAAATATTTTCATAACTTTTAAGAGTTTGTTGAGATCTTTTTTATTCTAATTTCTAACTTAGGGTGCATTTTCCTCAATTTGTGTTGAATATGTTTATTATTATTTTTTATTGGAATCACATGTTGAATGATATTAGTATCATAAAAAATTTAAGTCATCATACGTCCATACAAATATATCGTTATATTATCTAAATAACTTAATAAACCTTGATCATTCAGAAGGAGTACAATTTGTACCTAAATTAAAATTATGGGGATTTTTATTAGTTTCTAAACTTATGACCTCATGTTGCATTGAGGAACTATTTGTTTTATAGTTAGTGCTCCCTTTAACTTGTTTTTAAAATCACAAAGGTTTTCAAGGAAACTATTCATTTAGGGATTGGATTTTGTGGTGTAGTTTCATATGGATAATTTGAATTTAATTGCAAATGATGCTAATATTAATCTATTATAGTTCCTTTAAAATTATTTTCCATAGTGAGAAAATATTTTATCTGGTCATCATCATCAAACACTCTCCAGTTGGAGATGTTATTAGATATTGAAGGCTCGAAGAGTAAATCCATAGAAAATCTATCTTGAGAAAACATTTCTATAGGAAGAAGCCTAAAAGCTACAATAGCTAAAATATTATCATTGAGATTTTGTGAACGAGATACAAAATTTAACTAAAAAATGTCAAAGTTTATAGTTAAGTTCTAGACCTCCCGTCTATAATTCTAGGTGAATAGAAACACAATGAATGGTTTTATGGAACTATTTAACTACGATTTCAGAATCACCTATAGCTTTAAAATTATTAACTTTCATATTTATAGCTTTCTAAGACCTTGTAAAAGGCCTTATATTCAACAACATTATCTGTACATTGAAATTCAAGTCTGCAAGAAAGTATAAAGTTATTACCTTGAGGGTTTATTAACATACGTCTAACAACAATTCCCTTTGTTGCTTTATAAGCACGAAAGTACAACATCCAAGAATCAACATTTACATCATTAACTAAAAAGGAAGAAGAAGAATAAGAAGAAACTTAATCTGAATTAGAAATTGCTACAATAATAATATCTAAACCTTCAGTCTTTGATTCTTTTGATGCAAATTTTCCTAGATATGTATCAAAATAATAATTATTGAGTGATGCCTGAGTGAACATAATGGGTTCGTTTTGATTTTTCCAAATCAGTCACAATATATTTCATGTGTTTTTCTATCTCAATCTTGATTCTATTAGACTTACTATTTATAGGCAACCATTGATACGAATTGGATAGTTATAGTGTTTTTCATCCATCTCAATGCATTCAAAGTGGAAAAAGTGGAGGAATCAACTCATGGGACCGTTTTTATCTGCGAGACTCAGTTTGGAAAAATGATGTCTAAAACCTTTCGAGAGAATTTTGAGGCATCAAACCATGTTTTTTTGGGGTAAAAAATTACCGCTTTAGTGCAACACTTTTTCATGCTATTCTACACACATAATATTTCCAATGACGCAATAAGTGCGTCAATCAGAGTTTGAATGCAAAATTTATGCCACTTAGAAGTTGACCTTCTTGTTTTCACATATATAGTTTGGGAGGATGCCATTCCAGCTCCCATTATTCATGGAAAGGGGCTATCTACATGTTTTTTATGTAAAATAATTTAGAATATTCTATTTTGTAACTGTAGTTAAGAGTTTATGTAGTCAAACTTAACCACTAGTAGGTTATTAGACTGTGTTATAACTAGGCCACTAGGAGGAAGAGGCATTCCATTCTTTTGAGAGCATTTTGTTCCATAGCTGAGAAAAGATATCCATGAGAGATAGGAGGTAGATCACACAGAGAGGATTTTTGCATTGTAACAATCCATGGGCAACAAGCATTACTTCTTTGTACCTACAGCCTTATTTTCTAGACAGAGAAAGAGAGCGAAGCGGCCTCACCTTCCAGCTAGGTTTTCTCCCGAAAGGGTTTCCCAGAGCATTTTTTGTGTCTTACGTGTGTGTGTGTGAGATTATTTTATCATTCTCTAATTTTTTGCATAATTTTCATTCACATGCATGCACTAATTGTAGTTAAATTTACATATCTAAAGATTTAAATAAACCGTAATAGTGTAGAAATTTAGATTCTTAATATAATATAATCAGATTTGTTGTGACAAACTGTCCAGTGGAATATCCACTGCAGTTTATGGATCAACCATAAGTGTGACCAATCTGTTGAAAAGCACCCATCAAGATTTTTGAACCAATCTCTACTCATTAACAATCATATGATTCAGAAATATATGCAACAACAATATTGGTCGTCTGATAAATCTTGGGATTGGAAGCCTGCCTAATCAATACATATTTAATTTCCCTGAGGAATTTGACATTAGATCTATCTAGATGCTTAATTTGTGTGGAATATTTTATGGGAGTTATATTTTTTTTCTTAGCCACAGAGTATGGCATAACATTAGAAGAAGCCCTTGAGTCTACCATACAATTATGTACATTTCTATTACAAATTACAAAGTTAAAAGGAAAGGAGGAATATGAGAAATCGACCTGTCTCCAATCAATGTTGCATTTATAATTGAATTTTTCTTTGATGCATTATTCTAAGTGCTACTAGTAGAGGTTGAATGATTATCAATAAAATGGACCTCTAAAGCCTTGAGTAATTTATTCTTTTTCTAAGTTAAATTAGATAACTCAAACAAAGAAATGTTGGCTCTAATGTTCTTAATATCCTCCAGTAATTCATAGCCGATATTCTTGATTTGTGTAGATTTACTTGTTGAAACATAAGCTTTATCTATGGTTTGTATTTTCTTTGATGGGTTTGGAGGATTTGAAGTTGTAGGAATGATGGAAGTAGAATTTGTGATTTACTTCTTGTTTGTGGAATATTTACTTCGGTTTCTTCTTCCTCCTTTATATCATTTATTAGCCCTTGAGAAACATCCCAAAGGACATTAACAAACTTGTTGGACTCTACAACATTTTCCTCTTCTTGTGTTATCTATTCTTCTTCGATAACTATGAATACTTTGAAAATATTTACAAATATGAAACATGTATTTTTCGAATGGTGGGCATTGTGAGCTCTACAGAAATCCTCTTGAGCATAATTTTAAATATTTATTTCTTCAGGATGAGGTTGATTTGAGGTAGGAGTAAGATTTCTCTCGAAAGGTCTCCATGGCCTCTAAGTAGACGATATTTCTGAGGTCATTTTTTTCATTAGAAATATTCTTAATGATTTTTTGAAGGCTTTCTAAGTCAACAACTGTTGAAGTTTGCAACAAGAAACAATGAAATTGGCATCCGGAAACAACATCCTTGATCCTAGTGAAAATTAAGTGCCTACACTAGGTGGGGCCCACACAGGCTATTTTTAGGTGGATGTCTATTTATAGATGCATAAGAAAATTTTATTTATAGATTGAATGTCTATTTATAGATGCATGCCGACTATTATTATCCCTTAGTATTAGTTGGACAATAAACAATAATCTATTCTCAATGTGGACATGGAAATAGTTAACTGAAGTGGCAAATCAGTTAGCTAAGTCAATTTCGAGTTAAGAGGTTGGTTGATGGGACATGCAGTGATCCAATCATGGGTCAAGTACCACCCAAACATCGTGTACGGTATTAAGATATTTTAATTGACTATGGCTTATACAGGCTTAAATGAGCATGTTAGTCGACATAAACATAATTAAATGAACTACACATAGTCAAGAATCACATAAGGGAGAGACAACAAATTGGTAACAGAGTTCACCCCTCCATCTCATTGGGGCTACATCTCTGGATCTACTTCAATTGGAATGCAGATCCTCGATATTCCTTCATCAAAGTAAGCTTTCTTACATTCAAGCTCTATGGCCGAGCATCAGGGAAGCACTATGGCTATCAATGGCTAAGTATTCTCTCCTTTCCTTTCTCCTACTCATGGCTTACATAAGGAATATATATATATATATAGTTTTCCTCAACCACTCTCCAACAAAAAGCATTAATTACAAGACCCACAATTGCAGGGCTTAACTACAAGGAAGGAAAAACAAAGTCCATAAAAGTAGGACCTCCAACTATCTCAGGCCCATAATTGGGAAAAGTCTCAAAACCACCTAAAGACTTTCCAACCACGCCGTTGATTCTCTCAACCTATAATTGAGAAAAAATAGAGAATTTGTGTGAGGTGGGTTCTCACATAAAACCAATTTCTCTAATTACATTAATGAATAATGTGAGACAAATTTCTCTCACAATTATTAATTTATATCAATAATGCATGGATTTAATAAAATGCATAATTAAATGCATAAGCATAATTTCACCCCCTTAAATACTTGTCACCAACTTCAAATCATCATGGCGCCAAGCTCTTTTCATGTGCAAAGGTCCTTTCGGATCACACCTCCCCACAAAGAAACTTTTGGTCTCCAAAGTATCAGCGTTAATCAACTCAACTCTATGCAAATGTCTTTGAAAGGCACACTCCATCATGACTCCTTCACCTGTCTTACTTAGGAATCATAACATAATTCCAACACCTGCAACTGATGCAACGAAAATGCCTGAAAAGGCACATCCCATCAAGATTCCTTCACCTCGGTCCTTCAGAATCGGAATGAAAAAGCCCACATGTGCTGAAAGCTACAATCTATAGCTGATTATACCTATTTACATCTTTTGGAACACTTGCCAAGAGTTCATTGGTCAAGTTTACATGCCAAAATGGCCTAGGAAAATCGCCTCATTCAACTTGATTACAAAGAAGCCAACAAGGCTTAATGCGTAAAAATACGCCTCTCACTCTCCCTCACATAAGAGTGGTTAAACAAGCGTTTTAAAATGCTTTATAATCAGATTTACATCATGACTTTCATGGTGGCCACTATGGCCTTTTCAACAATTTACATGCCAAATTCCCGATACCAAAATATGATGGCAACTATGGCCTTTTACATGGAAATTACAAGGTAATTTGATATGCCAATCATGTGCACAAAGGGAAAAGTACCAAGTTTTCGAACCCCCTTTATATAATATAATGTGTGTACATAACAAAGAACACCAATGGTGAAAAAATAAAAATTCCACCATTTTACAAAATATGTGTCGAATATCATATTCACTTGGAAGGTGAAAATAAGTCAAATCCCCCATTACAAAACATGTGCATCGTAAAAGTGCCCCTCCTTCAAAGTGCCCCTCCTTCAATTTCTAGGCATAGGGAAAATAATGGGCATATGGCATGGGTTTTTGTAGTCTAAAAACTAAAATAAACAAAACCCCCCATAATTAGGCCACGGGCCATAACATAGGGTGTCCAAAGTTTTAAACCCCAAAAATTTTAACCAAGTCTTCGGCCCCACCGTGTATGAAGTACTTGGCCATTGTCCTCATAATTCTGAAAACAACATGCAAATCAACGACAAAATTAACATGTTTTAAGTGGAATCCAAACCTTGAGGTATATCACCATGCATAACAAAATCTGGGCATAAATGAAAAACCCGAAGTTTCTTTTAACTCTACACATGCCGCATCGTGAACACCTGGGTAGCTTTAGAATTCAATGGAAGTTTCTTACCAACCGATTGAAGGTGGGAATCAATTTCGAAGACCTCCCTCCCGTTCAACACTTGCTGTTACGTTTAATAGAGTTGCGGCTATTCTGTCCAAGGAAAATGGAGGGGAAGGTGCCTTCCACTCAACCACACAGTGTCGGGAATGGATTATGAGAACTTTTGTAATAAAGAGACTATTTATCGATGCTCGCATCTCTAGGCCTGCAATTGTAAAACGTAGAACGATCTGCCGAAATTCTCAACGCCACAACTTGATCATCTGGAATCATAGCACCTCGATTGTGATCTGCGCGAACTTAGGAAATCCGCAAGAAAGCGAAAACTGCAATAGATTTCTTTGATTTGGCCATGATCAGATAATTGCAGTGGGGACTAATTAATCGAATGGACGAGGACTGAATACCGATCCATTTAAAACTATAAATCAAATGGTTGCTTAGTCCACACTCCATCAAATACGTTGCTTTGACCAAAAAAGAGAAATTCCAAAGCACTTTCATATGCCAAGATTTGCATCGACAAACAATTAGAGCATGCAAGCTGAATATTTTTGTTCAAAATTTAATATGAAAACAATATGCTATGAAACCTGGCGATACTTGCGAGAAAAGTACCTGATGATCAATAAAATAATGCTAATGTGCTCACAGAACCAAGAAAATGAGAGAGTTCTTTGAAAAGATTGGTGTTCCTAGGGTAGGGAAATCCAACATAAAGTGAAGATCCATTCATTTTATTAATCTTATGCGCTATCAGTAAATAAATCGATCGCATGATTGAATCTCACCGTTGTAGTGCGAGAAAGAAAAAAAAGCAATCAATCGCACGATCGAGTCTTCCTGCCGTAGTGTGAGAAAAGGGAAAAATGACAATCCAATAGACATAAGTAACAACAGGCAGAGGGCTTTCAGATGGAAATAATGCGAGGGAAATGAGAGCGAGCATGATGAAAACGGGGACCGGCAACAGAATTAGTGGAGGCAGTGGTAACGGTGGAAAAACCAAGGGCATTATCAATAAATTCACCGTGAAAATTGCCAGAAACTGCACCGCACCATTGCTGAGTATATTTACCATGGAAAATACCACTACTTATGCTTAAATTCATTTTACTGAAGTCCTCAGCTGCCTTAGGTATCAAAAATCCTACTGAATTCCCAAATTTTCCCACGGCTCAAGTTCCTGTTGTTTTAGCAACAAATGCACGACCTAAACTGAGCATGCTCGAATTTGGTGCCACAAAATCAGCATTCTGGTGATAAAATTGTGGAACGGTGCCACCAAATCTGCTTCACAATCTTCACTTGCTCATCTGTGTAATTTATAGCTCCGCTAGAATTTCCCATCGTTTTCCTGAAAATTTCATCATTCGCATTCAGCATATGAATTTCGGAAGAAATTTCTTGGCAATTGGTCTCACCCGATCCTCTCTTCAAGACCTTCTCAGTTGCCATGAATGACGGGTGATCTACAATAGATCTCTACCATCATGTTCTCCATGTCTTCATCAATGGTCACAGAAACCAAAGCATCCAGGTCCTCGTTGGGCAGTTGGTACTTGAACGACACACTGCTTCCCCACAAACTAGAAAGCTTCCTGACGATGGTTGCAAATCTGAAGTTGCACTCCACTGCCAGAATACGGGTGTCTCCTCCCACGTATGGAAGCTGGTTTTCATGGGAGCGTTGTTGGATTTTTCCTCCGAAACTGCACATCAGGCGGACCTGGGAACCTCCGCCACCCTAATCGTGGGCCTCCCATCTGCGTCTAGATATTGGTATTTTCCATCCAATCTGCGGCGGTGCCCTTTCGAGTTCCGATATCCGAAACCTTGAATCAACCGGATTATGAAGGGTCCCTGGTGAATTTATATGCACATGATCCGAGGGGGTGGAATCGATGGATGAGTGGCCACTCCTCGGATAATTCAGAGTCTCTGGCAGCCACAATTCTTTTCCTATCTTCGACAACCACAATTATCTTCTCATGTAAACTTCCTGGTCTTTAGAATTCGAATTTGTTTCATGACCGGAAATCATCTTCATGCTGTTAATATCGTCAACCAGGCTCATCAGCGTGAGGTAGTGAATGAATTTGTTGTACTTGGGATGTTCGGAGGGGATCTTCGTAATATTAAACACATTCGTACAGTGCAGGAGACTCATCAACATAAGCACCATCAGTTGAGGCAGGCACCACACCAATAACAACGAACATGGCTTTTCAACAACGCTCACGGAGGAGGAAGCCGTAAGCTGTATCAGCGTCCTTGAGGAGTCCTAGATTATCCCGATGATACCGCATTGTTCTGCAAGTTTCTCCATAATACGATCAATATTTTGAGCTTCACCAGGTAGACGAAACCCTTTAAGAAACTCATGAATTGCGCTATCGAATTTCATGCCAACAAAGTTCATCTCATCTACATAAGCATGCATAACTGCAAGAGGGAATTCTTCATGCTAAATCTGCAATGGCTTCGTTGTAGATTCTGTAATGGCAATGATTAATAACATACACTACATCGTTTTACCTGATCCATGACTTGGGCATTCAATGGAACTGACAGACTGCACTTTCCACAAATTATCTCTCAATTTGAACTCGAGCTTTTCATAAAATATAAGGCGAGGAATTGGAAATGTGATCCTTCATGTTGCAATAACTTTTCCATCCGGAGGTGGGTTGATGTGATTCAAGCGCCGTCAGATTCCTCTTGTTGAGCTCTTCGTAATGGTGCCATTATTTTTTATTCTGAGTCAAAAAAAAATTGAGCATTTTCCATTAGAAGATGGATACCTACCCCATAAAACTTGAAATTTTACAAAAAAAACATAAATATAACTTGCAAAAACATCATGAACTTCTTGTCAAACTGGAACCAAGTACTTTCTCCTTGTAAGCATGCTTTTCAAATGGTGGGTGGAGCCTCCTTCTTCACGGGCTCTTTTACAAGTTGCCTGCTTGCTTTGTGGCGAATTTCGGGGTGCAACTTCCAGCACTTCTTCTCCCAATGGCCATTGACTTTACAAAAACTACAGAAATTATGTCGTTTCCATTCAACTATGTCTTCCTAATAGGAGGATTCAGAAGGTTCTCATTCTTGGTCTCCCTTCTTGTGGGCACATTTGTCTTCTTAACCCACTCTTTCTTTGTATGATTCCTAACTACATCACAATTAGAAGATCTATAGAAGCGATCATTTCTCTTATATGTAAAAGAAGAATTTGAATGATTTTCATACCTTCTTGACGTGTCCTTGAACTGATAAGGACTAGGTGGCTTGATTCCCTTCTTGGAATCAGGGGATGAAGAGATGGATTTTTCTTCAGCTACTTTCGATCATTCTCCTTTCTCTTCATGTCCATAACCCAAATCTACAAATAGTTGTCTTGGTACAACCTCCAATGGTTGGGTGATTCCTTGGCCATTTATGCCAAGTCCACCTGCACTATACCCCATCTTCGTGAGAATTTTCATGCCAACATTAGTTTCATATTGAGAGAGAACAAAACATGAAGTGACATCATATACCTCGGTTTGAGATGCAGCCTCCATCGTCTCAACCTTCTACAATTTAGACAATATATCCTCTTTGGCTCGTAGCATCTCCTAAAGCTCCTACTTATCAAGAAATAATCTTCACAATTCTGCATTTTCGGCTTGAAGGCTTTAATTTATCTCTTGCAACTCTTGTAGTCTTTCAGCATGCTTCGCTCCTTTGCCCATCCTAAAAAGCAGTCACATGCTCTGATACCACTTGATCCGATCACGGGTCAAGTACTACCCAAACATTGTGTACGATATTAAGATCTTTTAATTGACTATGGCTTATACAGGCTTAAATGAGAATGTTAGTCCACATAAACATAATTAAATGAACTGCACATAATCAAGAAGCACATAAGAGAGAGACAACCAATTGGTAATGAAGTTCACCCCTCCATCTCTCTAGGGCTACATCTCTGGATCTACTTCAATTGGAATGCAGATCCTCTATTTTCCTTCGTCAAAGTAAGCTTTCTTACATTCAAGCTCTATGGCTGAGCATCAGCCAAGCACCATGGCTATCAATGGATAAGTATTCTCTCCTTTCCTCTCCCCTTCTCATGGATTACATAAGGAATATATATATTTTTCCTCACCCACTCTCCAACAAAGAGCATTAATTACAAGACCCACAATTGTACGACCTAACTACAAGGAAGGAAAAACAAAGTCCATAAAAGTAGGACCTCCAACTATCTCAGGCCCATAATTGGGAAAAGTCTCAAAACCACTGAAAGAATTTCCAACCATGCCCTCGATTCTCTCAACCTATAATTTAGAAAAAATAGAGAATTGGTGTGAGGTGGTTTCTCATGTAAAACCAATTTCCCTAATTACATTAATGAATAATGTGAGAAAAATTTCTCTCACAATAATTAATTTATATCAATAATTCATGGGTTTAATAAAATTCATAATTAAATGCAAAAGCATAATTTCACCCACTTAAATAATTGTCACCAACTTCAAATCATCATGGTGCCAATCTATTTTCATGTGCGAAGGTCCTTTCAGATCATGCAGGTTGACTTGAGTTGTAACAGAGTGATTCTAGTTGTAACAGAGTTGGAAGTGAAGTTATGAGAGTTGTAAAGTAGTTTAACTCAGTTAAGTGAGTTAAAATATAGTTGTAACTGAATATACACTAGTGAGAGATCAAGTGAATTAACTATTAATTAATTCACAATCAGTGGCCTCACATGAGATTGAAGATTTACTACTATTAACTACATGCATGTCAGATCCAGTGGAGACTCAGTTGAGATGTAGGTGAAAGGGACAATTGACTATTAGTTGTGAGATTATCTAGTTGCACACATGCAACCACACACACATTGGATGTTCCTATGAGGATTGCACAGTCAAGGCAGGCAAGCATGAATTCATTCAGGGGTTATTGACCATTAGGGATTGCACAATGGAGGCAGGCTGTCTGGACACAATAAATTGGCTAAGGAACTTGCCAATTTTTGTATGATAGTGTGAGACAATTAGCTATTGTACTGAGAGCTCTTGGAGTAGAGATTTGTATGTAATTTTTTCATGATCCATGATATAATACATAATAGAAGATAGTGGGGTTTTTAGATTTATGTTTTCCCGGTAAATTATCTATGTTATGCGTGATTGATCTTTCTTTATGATATTGCTATTGGCGATTGTGTTTTAAATTCCGCAAATATTTTGTAGATGTGATTCTGTATTTAACAGTGGAAAATAATTGTTAGATAAGGAGAATCTAGGATATACATGCATTTTGTATTAAATTTCTACATGGTATCAGAGCACAGGAGATTGAAATTTTGAAGCAGGAGCTGAGTTTGTTGGTGGAAAGAATTAGAATTTGCAGAAAGGATTTCTTGGCGCTACAACTAATTCAAGATCAAAATGGATTTCAATGGCTTCAGGTTAGAGTATGCACTCAAGGGAAGCTCAAAATATATTGCTTGGAAGGATAGGATGGAGGAAGTACTCGAAGACAATGGCTTGAAGGAATTCATTGAAAAAGATGTTCCTAAGCCAGATGCTGCAAATCTTGATGCATGGCGAAAGAAAGTGGAAAAGGCGAGGAGGATTCTGTTGGAGGGACTACGAGACCACATTTCCTCAAGCCTCCATGGGAAAGCCACACCATATGCTATGTGGAAGGCTTTGACAGATCTATTCCATATCAACAACAACCATAGGAAATTGGCGCTCAAAGATAAACTCAAGAAGATCAAGATGGAAAAGAACGACACTATTCTGGTATACTTAACAAAGTTTGTCCAATGTCGAGATGACTTGGGAGTGTAGGAAAAAGTGTTTTTGATGATGATTTGGTGAGTTTGGCTCTCCTAGTACTTCTTATGAGTTGGCAGAATTATGAAGACTCTATCAATAAACGGGAAAAATTTCCAGATTGGGAACGACTGTGGTCGGATCTGGTGCAGGAGGAATTTAGGCAGAACACCAAAGATGGATCTTGATCATCAAAGCATGATGATGAAGAGGATTTTTCTTTGGCTGCAAGGTGAGGAAGGGGAAGGGGAATAAATTCCATTCTAAATCTGAGGCTGGTGAAGATGGAAAGGAGAAAAACATGTCCAAAGTGAAGTGTTTTCACTGTCACGAGCATGGACATATTGCCACAAATTTTCCACGAAAGAAGAAGAACAAGATATTTGCTGGAGTTGCAGCTGGTGAGGCTCTTGCCTCACAATTTGAGCTTGAATTCTCATTGATCGCATGCATGGTGTCAAGTGCATTGGGATCGGGGTGGTACTTGGATAGTGGTGCTTCCTTTCACATGACGGGAGATAAGAAACTCTTTAGTGACTTGGAATAGAAATATCTCCATATGCATATTGAGTTGGGTGACGATGGATGATATAGTGCGACTGGCATTGATACCATTGCCTTTCAGAGGGCGTCAGGTAAAATCTTTCATTTAAAAGATGTAATGCATTTGCCAGGCTTGAAGAAAAATTTAGTCTCAATCGCAATGTTAGAGGATAGAGGCTATGATGTTGTCTTTAGTGAAGGAAATTTTTTCCTGCGATACAAAGCAACAGGGCAAGCCAAGAAGGTTGGGATTTGAGTTAAGAATCTCTATAGACTTGATGTAGATGGGATTTCTACAGAGCTTCCTACTGTTGGGAAGTGTGAGAAAGCCATGAAATTGACCCCTAAGAGGGAGCAGGATTTGTATGTGGGTAAGAGTGAACCTCAAGATGTGGAGCAGCCATAAGATGAGGATCATGGACTGGGAGAAACCACTCATGAAGAGAAATTCCGTGCCAGATGGGAAGAGGGAGTGCATGCAGCTATACCACCAGGTGAGAGGTGGGGCGACATGCATGGATAATCCTAAGAAGAAATTTCTGGGTAGGATTCATTGAGATTGTGTGGATCTCATGAATCAAACTTGATATGGAGATCATGTATTTTTCTCAAAATTGAAAGTGCTCAAAACTGTACCGAACCTGAGCGACTAGGTAGATCTCATCGTTGTAATTCTGGTGCCATGAACGGTTCGAAAAACTGATGTCGTATGAGGAAGATATCGCGTTCTGATCGTTTTCCTAAACAACTAAATTTTTGTGACAGGAGTGACTAGGATGCCTAGCCAACATGCAGGTACAGTCAGCAAAGGTGGCATATTCTCGAAATATTTTGTTTTCCTAAACTAATCAGGATTTTCCAAGTTGAATTTTAAGGGATGTTGATGGGTTTGTACGAATTTTAGAGAGGGTTGTTGGATGGGTGACATGTGGCCATCCCAGAGGCTACCACGTGTCCCCTGGACCGTTGTGTAAAATTTTGTTTGGAGTCCGGGGGGTTCGACCCTGTGACCTCCATGGCGCCTGTGAAAACCTCGAACAACTCTCCTATTAAATGTTTCTTACCACTATAGTTTTCCGCATTTATTTGAAGAGTAGTGCTTGGCAAGTTGGGGGGGGGGGGGGGTCAAGATCTGGTCACATGGAGACAACAAGACGGTAACATATAACGTTACCCTGGCGGTTTCCATAAACCTTAAACTCTGGCAGATTAACCTTGTCACATGGAAATATTGCGGGTTGTTAAATGCAACAGTTTCAAACCACTATTTCTGGTGGTAAGCACTGTCACATGCATGGGTTAAGCAGTATTTCATGCGGCGGTTTCGATAACCTCTCCATTGCATGGTTCCTCTCCGATTTTTTTGCGGAGGTTTAAACCGTGACTCTGGGGGTTCCGGGGGTCGGCATGTGGCCACCCCTACCCCTAACCACCAAAATTAAATGCCAATGGTTAGTAACTGGAGGAGTATTTGGTGCGCTGCGCTAATTTCAGAGTTTTGGCTATTTTTGACTGTGGTTAAGTGCAATCTCCACATTTAGTGTAGGATTTCTCGGGGATATTGGGAAAAAGCCTAGCCAAGTCAATTTTCGACCAATTTGGGTGAAACAAGAGTCTACCTAGACTAATTTGAGCATTATGGAGCCACTAGTGCAGAGAAAACATCCATTAGAGACTTGTAAACATATGTATTTGCAATTTTGAGCATAAAGACAAAGAGGGACATGCCATTGGGAGCTGGACCAGCAGATGTAGCCCTGGAGGGGTGAACTGCTTCATCATGCCCGCTGTGTAAAAATTAGGTGTGATGTTATTTCTCTATTATATATTGATGTTCAGTGTTATTTAGGCTTAATTTCATGCTTAAAACTCACAAATTCACCTATGTTTCATGGTTAAATTACTCATTCCTTAAGCAAACAAATGGAGACAAATTGTACATGTTTTTATTACTGAAAGGACACTTAGCACAACAAAATAATACGATCTTTTTAGATCAGGTTGGTATCAGAGCTAGAGTTTAATATCTGGTGTTTTTGTGTGCAAATATTTGTTTAACTGTTTGCAAGTGTTCACATGCTTACTAGGCTCAAGCTTAAGAGAGGAGAAGGAAAATTGGTGGAAGAAAGAGGGTCTCAAAGTGAGCAACAACAAAGGAGGGCAAGATTGCCACATTATCCACCACCTAGTTCACCTCCAAAAGAAGCAGAAGTAGCATTAAGCATGCCTCCAGAGGAAGAAGAAATCTATGAAGAGGTGGATCCCGAAGAAGAAGAAAGAGTGTTCAGGAAATCATTCCTTGACATTATTGAGATGGTGAGATTCCTTTATCAAGAAAGGAATGAGAGAATAGAAGGAGAAGGATCTAAAATTCACAAGGAAGGTCAGGGATCATCAAGAGGTCAAAATGATGAAGATAAATCAAAGAAGGGCAATGGAGGAAATGGAGGCAATGGAAAGTCACCATCCTCACCCTCATCATCATCCTCCTCTACTTCATCTTCAGTACATTAGCCACACAAGTCAAAGAACACCGGTAAAAGTCCTTTTCTAAAACTTGATCTTAAGTTTGAATTGCCAATGTTTAATGGTGAAGTCAATGTAGAAAAACTTGATAATTGGATTAGGCAATTGGAGGTCTATTTGAGAATTCAGAACCTTCATGATGATGATACCAAAATCCAACTAGTTTCATTGAGAAAGGAAGGTGTAACACTTGTTTGGTGGGAAGCCAAGACAAAGGAGGAGATCAAGAATCATGGTAATATTATCCTATCATGGACTGATTTCATTACTGAAATAAAACAACATTTTTATCCATTAGCTCAGATGCAGAAAGCCATAATGAACTGGAAAAATTTTAGACAATTGAGAGGACATAATCTGCAAAAATACACCCAAGTATTTAGGAGAATAGCTCTCTTATTAGGGGTAGATTTTCAGAGCCAAGATACTTTTCTCAAGTACATAGGAGGCTTACATAGCTACCTAAGACATACTATTCTCATGTTTAACCCTACAAGTCTAGATGAAGTTTGTGTTCAGGCCACACATCTAGAAGCAATAGGAAAAAACATTACCGATGAGGGCAGGAAGAAACCTGAAAAACAAAGAGAAGACCTCAAAAGGTAAGGGCAAAAATAATGCATCTATCAGGAAAAAGGGAGAAAAAGTGGTTTGTAAACATTTTTCTAGAGAAGGCCATGAAGAGAAAATTTGCTGGAAATTACATCCTGAAAATAGACCCAAATATAACAATAACAAAGGGAAGCATAAAACTACAGCTACAACTCAACATGACTTAGGAGAGGATTCAGGTGATGAATCTAAAATTATAGCCATGGGATTGAATAACATGAAGGGGAAAGAAATTGAAACAAAACCTAGAACTAGTACATCAAACTGTCACATACAAGCTCCAAATGAAGAAGAGAGAATTGAATTGTTTCATGTGAGGGTCATATCAAAACATACCAAGATTGAAACATTGTTTGACAGTCGGTCACAAGCAAACGTAATTTTTGAAGACTTGTTTAAGAAATTTAAACTTTAGACCATTCCACATCCAAATCCATATCCACTTGGGTGGATTTGTAAGGATGCAAAATTACAGGTTTCAAAGAAGTGCATATTGCACTTTGAAATAACTGCACATTTTGTTGACACAGTTGAATTAGATGTGGTTCCGCTTGATATTACAGGTATTGTGTTGGGCAGTCCTTACTTGTATGACAAGAAAGCGATCTTCCATCGCCATGAGAACAAATACCATTAATTCAAAGTTGGCAAGGAGTACATTGTTAGAGCACATCACAAGAAGACAAATATTGGAATGGTTAATATTGGACAGGTAAAGAGGTTGGTGAATTCAAGTAATAATTTTGTTCTTCTAATGATTAAGCCTAAATTTGATGTTAATCATGAATAATTTTAGGATTGCGATCCTAAGTTGAAATCAGATTTATATGATGTAGATGATGCACATCATTAGATGTTTCAGGAGCCAACATGATTGCCTCCAAAAAGGGAGATTTAACATGAGATTCAATTGCAACAAGATTGTCCTCTTCCAAACATCGACATGTATCGCATGTCGATAATGGAGAATGCTAAAATCAAGTGGAAAATCAAGGACATGTTGGACAAGGGACTTATAAGGCCAAGCACTTCGCCATGCGGTTCACCCATAGTCTTGATTCCGAAGAAGGATGGGACTTGGTGCATGTGTGTTGACTTTAGAGCTTTGAACAAGATAACGGTAAAGAATCGATACCCACTCCCAAGGATAGATGATTTGCTTGATCAGTTGAAAGAAGCAAAGTTTTTCACTAAGCTATATTTACGAAGTGGATATCATCAAGTAAGAATTGCAGAAAGTGATATATGGAAGACTGCATTCAAAAACAAACAAGGATTTTTTGAGTGGTTGGTTATGCCGTTTGGTTTGTGTAATGCACCGAAAACTTTCATGCGTGTTATGGATAATTTTTTGCGTCCATTTCTTGATGACTTTGTGATTTTGTATTTAGATGATATACTCATTTTCAGAAAAACAAGAGAATAACATGTCTTGCATGTGAAAAGGGTGCTTGATGTTTTGAAAAAAGATAAATTAATTCCTAAGATTTCAAAGTGTGAGTTCGGAAAGACTTCTCTAGTTTATTTGGGACACATTGTAGGAGGAGACGAGTTGAGAATTGATCCTGCTAAAGTGGAAGCCATTATGAATTGGCCCACTCCCAAAACA
The DNA here is from genome assembly GCA_034641835.2 of Pinus albicaulis. Lineage (NCBI taxonomy): Eukaryota > Viridiplantae > Streptophyta > Pinopsida > Pinales > Pinaceae > Pinus > Pinus albicaulis. The sequence goes on from CM076572.1 coordinate 1,265,751,612, forward strand.
GTAACTAAGGTATGAAGTTTCTTAGGCACAACTCAGTATTGGAGAAAGTTTATTGCTAACTTTTCTGCCATAGCAGCTCTTATGCATGTAGTGACAAGTGCGAATAAAGGCTTCCAATGGGGAGGCAAACAACAAAAAGCTTTTGAAGCTTTAAAGGGCAAGATCAGTTCAACTCCGGTTATAAGGGATTTCTTCAACAATTTCACTTGGTTATAAGGTACAAGAAAGGTATTTTCAATAAAGTTGCTAATATGCTTTCAAGGCCAATTATAAGTGCTTATACTTTACTTAAAAATGATTCTATTGTACATGAGAGTTACATAGAACAATATGCACATGATGCTGATTTTCAAGATGTGTATGCTAGTTTGAATGAAGGGAATCAAGTTGAGGAAAATGATTATCACATGCATAAAAATTTGCTGTTTCATTTGGGAAAGCTGTGTATACCACAAGGAGAGAGACTTAGTGTCATGAGAGAGTCTCATTCATCTCTTATTTCTGGACACTTTGGGGTAAGCAAAACAATGGCGCATCTACAAAGGTATTGATATTGGCCTCACATGATAGATAGTGTCACTTTTTATAAGAGGTTGTTCTATGTGTGCAACAAGCAAGCCTAGCAATAGGAAGCTTGGGTTGTACACGCCACTACAGGTACCATCAAGGCCATGGTTAGTATCTCCATGGACTTTGTTGGAGGTCTACCTATGTCAAGAAAACAACATGATTATCTTTATGTAGTTGTGGATAGATTCAGTAAAATGTGTATACATATGCCATGTAAGAAAACCATTACTACTGAAAAAACTGCTGAACTTTATTTTCAACACGCATGGGTTCATTATGGATTGCCAAATTTTATTTTTAGTGACAGGGATTCCAAGTTCGTTGGGAATTTTTGGTCCAATCTTTGGAAGATGATGGACACAAAGTTGAAAAAGAGTATTGATTTTCATCCGCAAACTGATGGCCAAACAGAGGTGGTGAACAAAACCGTTTTGCATCTATTGAGAGGATATTGCAACAAACATCCCAATTTGTGGGATGAAAAATTGCATTACATTCAACACGCTTACAACCGAGCCAAGCACTCTTTTACAAATACTTCACCTTTTGAAGCCTGCTTCGGGTATTTGCCGAAATCGCCATTAGACTTCATCTTTGAGAAGGATGTTGATATTGATGGGAATAGTGATATTGACAAGGCTCGAAAGTTCATTGAGAAAATTCATATTATTCATCAACAAGTTCAAGAACATATTGAGAAGAGTCAAAGCAAATACAAGGAGAGGCATAAAAAACATAGAGTTGATCACAAGTTTCAAGAAGGAGATGAGGTATGGTTGCACATAAGCAAAGAAAGGATGCAAGGAGAAGGTAAAAGTCTCAAGCCCATTCACTATGGTCCATTTAAAATCATCAAGCAAGTTGGTAACAATGCATTTCAACTTGACTTGCCTTCATATATGAAAATGTCTTCAGATGTCAATGTTGAAAATTTACGTTTGTATGAGCCTCCTTTGATTGATGATCAAGGGAGTGATGTTCAGTTTCCTTCTATATAATATTTCTCGGCAAAATGTTTGGATGAGCTCAAGAGGATACCATCCTTGACAGGAGGACACACACTTCTAAGAGGGGAAGTGTTGATTACCTTCGAGTTGGGCTCAAGGGCAGTAAACCAAGTAAGGCAAGGTGGATGGAATTTGGAAAGGTGAGGGAGTTGTACCCTCATCTTCTGAACAGGTAATTAAAGTATTTTTGGGTCCAAAAGCTTCCCAATGGGGAGGTTTGATTAGGAGATCATGTATTTTGCTAAAAATTGAAATTGCTTGAAACTGTACCGAACCTAAGCGACCGAGTAGATCTTGTCATTGCGATTTCGGTGCCGTGAACGATTCGAAAAACCGATGTCGTATCAGGAAGATATCACGTAAACTACTAAATTTTTGTGACATGAGTGACTGGGATGCCCAGTCATCATGTAGGTACAGTCAGCAAAGGTGGCATATTCTCGAAATATTATGTTTTTCTAAACTAATCAGGATTTGCCTAGTGGTAGTTTAAGGGCTGTTGATGGGTTTGTACGAATTTTAGTGAGGGCCGTTGGATGGGTGACACGTGGCCAGCCCAAAGGCTGCCATGTGTCCCCTAGAATATTGTGCAATTTTTTTTTTTGAGTCCGGGGGGTTTGACCCATGACCTCCATGGCGTCTGCGAAGACCCCGACCGAATCTCCTATCAAATGTTTCTTACCACTATAGTTTGCTGCATTTATTTGAAGAGTAGTGCTCAGTAAGCTGGGGGGGATTGCTGGCTGTCCCAACCCGCCGACGGCCCCAACGGATCTATTCACATGGCGGCGACAAGACAATAGAATATAATGTTACTCTGGCGGTTTCCATAAACCTTAAACTCTAGCGGCTTAACCTCGCCACATGGCAATGTTACGGATTGTTAAATGCGATGGTTTCAAACCAAAATTTCTGGCGGTAAGCGTTGTAACATGCACGGGTTAAACAATATTTTATGTGGCGGTTTCAGGAACCTGTCCATTACATGGTTCCGCTTCGAGATTGTTGCGGAGGTTTAAATTGTGACTGTGGGGGTTCCGGGGGTCGTCATGTGGCCACCCCTGCCCCTAACCACCAAACTCAAATGCTAGTGGTAAGTAATTGGCGAAGTATTTGGCGCGTTGCACTAATTTCAGAGTTTTGGCTATTTTTGACTTCGATTAAGTGCAGTCACCACATTTAGTGGAGGATTTCTAGGGGATATTGGGCAAAAGCCTAGCCTGGTCAATTTTTGATCAATTTGGGTGAAACAAGAGTCTACCTAGACTAATTTGAGCATTATGGAGCCACTGGTGCAGAGAAAAAGGCCATTAGAGGTTTGTAAACATATGTATTTTCAATTTTGAGCATAATGACAAAGAGGGACATGCCATTGGGAGCTGGACCAGCAGATGTAGCCCAGGAAGGGTGAACTTCTTCGTCATGCTTGTTGTATAAAAATTATGTGTGATGTTATTTCACTGTTATACACTATTTTTCAGTGCTATTTAGGCTTAATTTCATGCTTAAAACTCACAAATTCACCTATGTTTCATGGTTAAATTACTCGTTCCTTAAGCAAAAAAATGGAGACAAATTGTACATGTTTTTATTACTAAAAGGAAACTTAGCACAACAAACTAATACAGTTCTTTCAGATCAAAACCAGGCTATGAGGAGCCCACAGAGCAGTAGTAGCAGGATCAATTGGATTGATGCAGTCAAATGTCGTGAGGACATGAAATCGAAGTGACAATGTTAGATACTGGAGCGCAGATCAGAGTTGACAGTAAGTGCAGAGTGCATGGATGTAGAGGTCAACAACGCAGTGGATCCAAAAGACATGTGCAGTTGGTACCAGCAGAAGTCATAAGACTTTGATGACAGGTGTATTATACTGATTCAGTTGTTTGGAGGCTATTAAGTTTCGGAAGTGTTGCATGCAAAGGTTGCATGTGCGAGAAACACTAGAGAAGTGTTGCATGCAAAGGTTGCATGGCGCATGCATGGATTTGCATGGTGCATGCATGGAGTTGCATTTCACACATGCATGGAGTTGCATTTCACATGCAAAGAAATTCCTTTCTTGTTGAGAGGGAGTGTTGAAGTTTGCAACAAGAAACAGTGAAATTGGCATCCGGAAACAACATCCTTGATCCTAGTGAAAAAAAAGCACCTACACTAGGTGGGGCCCACACAGGATATTTTTAGGTGGATGTCTATTTATAGATGCATGAGAAAATTCTATTTATAGATTGCAAGTCTATTTATAGATGCATGTCAACTATTATTATCCCTTAATATTATGGTTGGACAATAAACAACAATATATTCTCAATGTGGACTTGGAAATAGTTAACTGAAGTGGTAAATCAGTAAGCTAAGTGAATTTTGATTTAATAGGTTGGTTGGTTGGACATGCAGGTTGACTTGAGTTGTAACAGAGTGATTCTAGTTGTAACAGAGTTGGAAGTGCAGTTATGAGAGTTGTAAATTAATTTAACTCACTTAACTGAGTTAAACTCAGTTGTGCTAGTTGTAACTGAAGATACACTAGTGAGAGATCAAGTGAATTAATTATTAATTAATTCACAATCAGTGGCCTCACATGAAAATTAAGATTTACTACTATTAACTACATGCATGTTAGATCCAGTGGAGACCTAGTTAAGATGTAGGTGAAAGGGATAGTTGACTATCAGTTGTGACATTATCCGGTTGCACACATGCAACCACACACACATTGGATGTGCCTATGAGGATTGTGCAGTCAAGGCAGGAAAGCATCAATTCATTCAGGGGTTCTTGACCATCAGGGATTGCGTAGTGGAGGCAGGTTGTCTGGAGACAGTAAATTGGCTAAGGAGCTTGCCAATTTTTGTATGATAGTGTGAGACAATTAGCTATTGTACTAAGAACTCTTGGAATAGTGATTTGTATGTAATTGTTTCATGATCCATGATATAATACATAATAGAAGATAGTGGGGTTTTTAGCTTTATGCTTTCCCGATAAATTATCTGTGTTACGTGTGATTGATCTTTCTTCATGATATTGCTATTGGCAATTGTGTTTTAAATTCTGCAAAGATTTTGTAGAAGCGATTCTGTATTTAACAGTGGCATATAATTGTTAGATTAGGAGAATCCAGGATATACATGCATTTTGTATTAAATTTCTACAACAACTTCTTTACCCTTCTTGTCATCAAAAAATTTACCAGTTATTATTTTTTTAATACAAATATTGTTTTCTTCTCTAGAATTGTTGCTTTGTCTATTATACTTGATTTTTTATCAACATTTAAAGACTCATCAAAGTTATTTGATAATGTTGTTTTGTTTTCTTTAATAATAATTATAGAAATTGATGGGGGCAAAGGAGTAGTATAAATTTCATTTAAACATCATCACCAGGGCTAGAAGAAAAAATATTTTTTTTGAATAGAAACAAAAATATATCATTAAATTCTTTAATGGATTCATTTTAATACGTGAAAATTCTAATACCAAATATGTTGGGGATTTTTCCTCACCAATTTTTTAAGAAATTTGGTTTGAAAAGAATCCAAACTGGTAGAATTATCTTGCAAAGAAAAATACCAAGAAGTTGATTTTCCCCCAAAAGTATAAGGGAAAAGCTTACAAGCAACATTGTCATGTTGAAGTCCCCTAAGTTTCAATGAAAGCATGAACTTATTTATATGTTATTATGGAGATATGGGTCCTTCAGGATTAAGTTTAGGAAGAAATATCTCAAGATGCTTTGATAAATCATATTGTAGTCCTGGAACATTAGCAAGGACCAAGGGTGTGCCATAGTGATGATACGAGGTGGAGGAGTTGGTAAATGTGAAACCATATGTTGAATAATTAAAGTTGAAGAATTTTGAATAGAAGAATATGAAGGTGTTTCAACTGAAGTAGTTTCAACAGAAGTGTTATTTGGTAACACTGGTTTCATAAACACTACTTCAAATTCCCAATTGACTCTCTCAAAATGAAACACAAGATTTGTAACAATTGAAAATTCTAACTCTTTTTCAGGATCTACTTGAGATGAAGAAACAAATTTCGTATGTGTTTCCCTTTTGGGCCTTCTCTATTCAGATAGTAAATAATATTGGGATAAACCCAAAGGTTTACTTTGAGAATGAGTAAAAGCTCTGGAAAGATGTAATTGAGGATGAATAGGTGCATAAACCACCTTAGAAGTGGAATATTTAGATGAAATTGGATAATTTACAGTAGAGAAAGATTCTAAGACATGTGTAATTATGAAAAAATAAGTTTATTGTTCACCTTGGTGAACATATATGGGAGGGATACTGGAAGTAGTGGTAATGAGAGGAATATTTATGTATGAAGATTTATTAACCATACATATTTTGGCCATCCTTCTAGCGTCAAATTGTTAACATGCAGAAAAGTTCCTGATACAACAAGTGAATATTTACCCGATGAGGGTCCCAACTAGACCCCTATTTGTTTGGGATGAAAATACTCTCTAGAAAAAAGGCCCAATTGCCTGTTTTAATCTAATGTAAAGAAATGATGAAAATGAAAATAAAGAAAGGGAAAATGTATGACATAACAAATTATATACAACATGTTATTAAAATGTTATAAATTGTTGTTGTTGTTGTGTGTGGGGGGGGGGGGGGATTTAGATGTTTGAACAATAGGGGAAGGGTAATAATCCAAGTGCAATACTTAGAAAGTATAATAGATGTTTTGGATAGTGATTTCCCGACTGATGTGTAGGCACATTCAAACACTAGATTGATTTTGGGCTCATATTGTTAAATAGCTTATTTATGAGCATGTACTCTTTTTATATTCAAATGTATTTGCATGCAATAAACTAATCCACTTACAGAAAAACAAACCTATCTCATGAATGAGAGAAAATCATTTAAACTGTTTTTTCTTACTATCAAAAAAGAAATATCAATCCACTTAAAGGCTAAGAATAAATCTGAGTTTATTTAAACATGTCAATAAAAAAATACACTTAATCCTTTCAAAATAAAATACAAAAGAGTATTCAAATCTTTAACAAGTATTGACAAAGAAATGAAAGTTATAAATCAAAATACCATCAATGCTTTAAACAAATTAGAAATGCATACAATATTCCAACTATGGAGTTAAAAAATATATCAATTCCTTTGGTCTTCAAATATTGTTTGCAATTTTTTATTATAGTATTAGTATCATCCAGTACAAAGATTTCAAACCCTTACTCTAATGTAAAGGGTTGTATAAATAATTGAAATTAAAAAAATAAGATATTATCTGTTTTATAAAAATATAAAATCCATGTATTTTCTTACATAAAATGAGCAACAACTAATATCTAATTGATTTGACTTAATCCTTCTATTTGCTTGGTAGGATGCTAACTCTCCTCAATCATTTCAGTTGTTGGCTATTAGTCATCCATCGTTTGCGCCGGATCAATTTCTTTCTTGTTATCTTTAATGTATTGGGGCCATTGAGTGAATTATATCAAAAATATGTGGTAGATGAACGAGTGTGAATCTCTTTAGACTTACTTGACATTGATCCATGCATCTTTCAATATACCTCTTCCTCTTCTTTTAGTTATACTTAGTTGAAAATTTAGAAATTAATTTTAGATGTTCAAATGGAAATTGGAATTTATTTTAATATCTTATGAGTTCTAGGAGTTCATCTGATTGAATTTATCACCGTTGGTTTCCCTTTTCTTTTCAACTACTTGTTGGGATATTGTTGATGGTAATGTTTGCTTTATTCCTTACATATGAATCATTTCAAACTCCTATGAAATAAATATTGCACTATCCCATACACCATCATACCAAACAATAACTTATGCAATCCACTCCTTAATAACATTACACTAATTAATAACATTACTTATGCTATCCACTCCTTAATAACATCACTCTGAGAGCCTCTTTCATTTGAGGAATCTTGCATCGGCTTTTTATCCTTTTTGGATCATTTATGTATTATTTTAGAACTCAACAATTTTTCCCAATATGTAATTTTACCAAGCTAATTACTTAGTGCATCATTTCTATAGTCATTGCTTCAAGATGATTAGTAAAATACATTAATTCTTGATAAAAATTGTGATTTTTTCCCAACTTCTTGAATAACTTTAATTCAACTTTTTTTAACTACTCATTTACAATTGAATCCTAATCTTTAAAAATGTTAATGTCCACAAATGTCCTTTGAATTTGAATTATTTTATCTTCAAGATATTTTACTTGTACATAGAACGTTGTAGTAATTGTTCACATGTTGATATATGCTTCCTCTTTTAGAATTCCAGTCTCTTTGTTCCAAGCTTGTTTCAAAGTTTCAATTTGCTGAAAATGTTGGTTGTCCAATTCTATGTTTCTTCAATTGTTGTTCTAACTCTGAATTCTATAGATTATGTCTTTCCTCCATCTTTTGCATGTCCTGGAAGCAAATCCTTCTCTTAGGACAGTGGCATGAGATTGCCACTCATTTTCATCAAAGAACTTACCTTTTTCTAAATCAAATTCCAATTCCTTTATCATGTCTTAGGACAGTGGCATGAGATTGCCACTCTTTTTCATCAAAGAACTTACCTTTTTCTAAATCAAATTCCAATTCCTTTATCATGTTTTGAATTTTATCAAACTATTGAGATACTTCTTCTACTATGCTTTGATTATAAGTAACAAAAGCCCCTAGCGATGAAGTTGTTTCAATTTCTTTATCCTTAGGCCTACCAGTTTCTTTCCAACTTAATTGTAAAGGTGTTTCCATAGAATCATGTTTTTAACAGGAGACTTTGTTTGTGAATTACAAAAATATTCATTTAAAGATACAATGGTTTATACCGCTAGTTCTACTTTGGACACTAGTTTGGAAATTGAAGAAAATAATGGAGTATTAGTTGAAATGAAAGTAACAAGTACTACTAGATAAAATTCATCTGTTACCTGAATAGACGAAACAAGGCTCCTTTTGAATATCTTGAGAAGTTTGTGTTGGTTCAAGATTAATAATTGTTTGAGGAGAAATTATTTCAATTTCTTGAACTAAAAGATTTGGGTCTTTCTCAATTTCTTTAGCAGTTTCTTGAACAATTTCCTAAATAGTTTCTTCCACCTGAATTGATTCTTTAACTTGCTCCGTTTTAGAAAATTCAACCTTAATTTGATCACTAAACTGATTCACTTGTTTAGGCCATTCAATGTCTATTATTACTTTTTCTTTAAATAATGTCTTTCACATGTTGGATATAGTTTTACTTATTTCATTTTGAAACCCTCGAGATCTTGAAGCCAATTTTTAATAAATGTAGCATAATCCCTGATCTTTTTCTTAAGTAAATTGTTCTCAAAACCAGTCAAATAATCCATGTTCAAAAAAAATTTGGGAGGATTAATTTATAGATGGTATGTAGGACCTCACGTGTCGTGGAAGCAATAACATTTTTTTTTCATGATCAATGATTGAACATGTCTAAATATGGGCATGTGAGATTATCCAACTTACCCTATATGTCATAATATGGAAACATGTCTGGCCTGGGAGCAATTTTTTTTTTATTCCTTCATAATACACAGATTATGGCAACGAGTCTTCCTCTAAAACTTCAAGGTCTTTGTATTCACTATTCTCAAAAAATTCATAAATCCTTTCCCAAGACACAATGTTTGCATTTTGTGCTTTAAGCATTGTGTCCGAGAAGAAATAGGAATTAGGATTTTTCTCTTTTAGTATTTGAAACTTTGTCATTTTCGTCTTCATTTTAATATTTTCTATCTTAGATTGAGGTTAAATTCTTAAATTAACAAATAATTCTCTTAAAAATTTGACAATTAGAGTATTTAAAAAGAAAACTAGAAAATTAAAATCCATTTTACCATGCAACTACTTGAATTTGTAGAAGCTAAAAATCTTCTAGGTAAAAAACATATTAACACCGAGGTGAAATGTTAATAGCCATTAGGTCTACAATAAATGGCCACCTAATTATCATTTCAATGAAGGGGTGCGAAGGTCTGGGCTATTTCATGATATAAATGTTCAACTTAAGACCGACTGCCAAATGGGTTTGTTTAAATTAAAACAAAAAGAATTAAGACTAGTTTATTTTGATTTTATTTCAGGTGTTCGGATCTGTATTTTGTTACAAAGAATTTTGACAGGAGAAGGTTGGACATCTTATTTACGAAAGAAATAAATAGAACAAGTTTATTGCGGGGTTGGTGACAACTGGCGACCAAAATTAATAAATATCAAAATTGGTAAATACTCGAGATCTGTTTCTAATTAAACTTCGCTTGGTCAAAATATCGATCAATTTCCATAAACAAGAGGTTAGATGAGTTTTACTAAAGAAATGGGTAAAATCGAAAATTGAACATAATGGTGAAACGAAGGAAAACTTTAAAAAAAGAAAAAAAAACTTTATTCAAAGAAATGGGTTCGGATTCCCAAATATATCATAAAGGTTCAAAAACACATAAATGAAGAAAAAATTATTAAAGGCATGGACTGGAAAATGATTATCACATGCATAAAAATTTGTTGTTTTATTTGGGAAAGCTGTGTATACCACAAGGAGAGAGACTTAGTGTCATGAGAGAGGCTCATTCGTCTCTTATTGCTGCACAGTTTGGGGTAAGAAAAACAATGGCGCATCTACAGAGGTATTGCTATTGGCCTCACATGATAGATAGTGTGTCACTTTTTATAAGAGGTTGTTCTATGTGTGCAACAAGCAAGCCTAGAAATAGGAAGCTTGGGTTGTACACGCCACTACAGGTACCATCAAGGCCATGGTTAGTGTCTCCATGGACTTTGTTTGAGGTCTACCTATGTCAAGAAAACAACATGATTATCTTTATGTAGTTGTGGATAGATTCAGTAAAATGTGTATAGATTCAGTAAAATGTGTATACTTATGCCATGTAAGAAAACCATTATTGCTGAAAAAATTGCTGAACTTTATTTTCAACATGTATGGGTTCATTATGGATTGCCAACTTTTATTGTTAGTGACAGGGATTCCAGGTTCGTTGGGAATTTTTGGTCCAATCTTTGGAAGATGATGGACACAAAGTTGAAAAAGAGTACTACTTTTCATCCGCAAACTGATGGCCAAACCGAGGTGGTGAACAAAACCGTTGTGCATCTATTGAGAGGATATTGCATCAAACATCCCAATTTGTGGGATGAACAATTGCATTACATTCAACATGCTTACAACCGGGCCAAGCACTCTTCTACAAATACTTCACCTTTTGAAGCCTGCTTTGGGTATTTTCCAAAATTGCCATTAGACTTCATCTTTGAGAAGGATGTTGCAATTGATGGGAATAGTGATATTGACAAGGCTTGAAAGTTCATTGAGAAAATTCATATTATTCATCAACAAGTTCAAGAATAGCTTGAGAATTGTCAAATAAAATACAAGGAGAGGTATAAAAAACATAGAGTTGATCACAAGTTTCAAGAAGGAGATGAGGTATGGTTGCACATAAGAAAAGAAAGGATGCAAGGAGAAGGTAAATAGCTCAAACCTATTCACTATGGTCCATTTAAGATCGTCAAGCAAGTTGGTAACAATGAAATTCAACTTGACTTGCCTTCATATACGAAAATGTCTTTAGTTGTCAATGTTGAAAATTTACGTTTGTATGAGCCTCCTTTGATTGATGATCAAGGGAGTGATGTTCAGTTTCCTTCTATAGAATATTTCTCACCAGAATGTTTGGATGAGCTCAAGGAGGACACCATCCTTGACAGGAGGACACACACTTCTAAGAGGGGAAGTGTTGATTACCTTCGAGTTTGGCTCAAGGGTAGTAAACCAAGTAAGGCAAGGTGGATGGAATTTGGAAAGGTGAGGGAGTTGTACCCTCATCTTCTGAACAGGTAATTAAAGTCTTTTGGGGTCTAAAAGCTTCTCAATGGGGAGGTGTGATCAGGAGATCATGTATTTTTCTCAAAATTGAAAGTGCTTGAAACTGTACCAAACCTAAGCGACCAGGTAGATCTTGTCGTTGCAATTTCGATGTCATGAACAGTTTGAAAAACTGATGTCGTATGAGGAAGATATCACGTTCTGATCGCTTTCCTAAACTACTAAATTTTTGTGACATGAGTAACTAGGATGCCTAGTCAGAATGCAGGTATAGTCAGCAAAGGTGGCATATTCTCGAAATATTCTGTTTTTCTAAACTAATCAGGATTCGCCAAGTGGTATTTTAAGGGATGTTGATGGGTTTGTATGAATTTTAGTGAGGGCTCTTAGATGGGTGACACGTGGCCAGCCCGAAGGCTGCCACGTGTCCCATAGAACATTGTGCAAAATTTTGTTTGGAGTCTAGGGGGTTCGACCTCGTGACCTCCATGGCGCTTGCGAAGACCTCGACCAACTCTCCTATCAAATGTTTCTTACCACTATAGTTTGCCGCATTTATTTGAAGAGTAGTGCTCAGCAAGTTGGGGGGGACCACCGTCTATCCCAACCCACCGACGGCCCCAACGGATTTGGTCACATGGCGGCGACAAGATAGTAGAATATAATGTTACCCTGGCGGTTTCCATAAACCTTAAACTCTGGCGGCTTAACCTCGTCACATGGCAATGTTGCGGATTGTTAAATCCGACGGTTTCAAACCAAAATTTCTGGTGGTAAGCGCTCTCACATGCATGGGTTAAATAGTATTTTATGCGTTGGTTTCAGGAACCTGTCCATTACATGGTTCCGCTCCGAGTTTTTTGCGGAGGTTTAAATCGTGATTACGGGGTTCCAGGGGTCGTCATGTGGCCACCCCCGCCCCTAACCACCAAACTTAAATGCTAGTGGTTATTAATTGGCGAAGTATTTGGCGCGTTGCGCTAATTTTAGAGTTTTGGCTATTTTTGACTGCGATTAAGTGCAGTCTCCACATTTAGTGGAGGATTTCTAGGGGATATTGGGCAAAAGCCTAGCCATGTCAATTTTCGACCAATTTGGGTGAAACAGGAGTCTACCTAGACTAATTTGAGCATTATGGAGCCAATGGTGCAGAGAAAAAAGCCATTAGAGGTTTGCAAACATATGTATTGGCAATTTGGAGCATAATGACAAAGAGGGACATGCCATTGGGAGCTGGACCAGCAGATGTAGCCCAGGAAGGGTGAACTTCTTTGTCATGCCTGCTGTGTAAAACTTATGTGTGATTTATTTCTCTGTTATACACTATTTTTTAGTGTTATTTAGGCTTAATTTCATGCTTAAAACTCACAAATTCACCTATGTTTCATGGTTAAATTACTCGTTCCTTAAGCAAAAAAATGGAGACAAATTGTAGATGTTTTTATTACTAAAAGGACACTTAGCACAACAAACTAATACAGTCCTTTCAGATCAAAACCAGGCTACGAGGAGCCCACAGAGCAGTAGTAGTAGGATCAGTTGGATTGATGTAGTCAGATGTCGTGAGGACATGAAATTGAAGTGATAGTGTCAGGTACTAGAGTGCAGATCAGAGTTGATAGCAAGTGCAGAGTGCATGGATGTAGAGGTCAACAATGCAGTGGATCTAGAAGACATGTGCAGTTGGTACCAACAGAAGTTAGAAGACTTTGATGAAAGGTGTATTATACTAATTTAGTTGTTTGGAGGCTATTCAGTTTCAGAAGTGTTGCATGCAAAGGTTGCATGTGTGAGAAACACTAGAGAAGTGTTGCATGCAAAGGTTGCATGGCGCATGCATGGAGTTCCATGTCGCACATGCATGGAGTTACATTTCGTATGCAAAGACATTCCTTTCTTGTTGAGAGGGAGTGCTGAAGTTTGCAACAAGAAATAGTGAAATTGGCATCCGAAAACAACATCCTTGATCCTAGTGAAAATTAAGCACCTACACTAGGTGGGGCCCACACAGGCTATTTTTAGGTGGATGTCTATTTATAGATGCATGAAAAAATTCTATTTATAGATTGCAATTCTATTTATAGATGCATGTCAACTATTATTATCCCTTAATATTATCGTTGGACAATAAACAATAATCTATTCTCAATGTGGACTTGGAAATAGTTAACTGAAGTGGCAAATCAGTTAACTAAGTGAATTTTGAGTTAATAGGTTGGTTGGTGGGACATGCAGGTTGACTTGAGTTAAGTGAGTTAAACTTAGTTGTGCTACTTGTAACTGAAGATACACTAGTGAGAGATCAAGTGAATTAATTATTAATTAATTCACAATCAGTGGCCTCACATGCAACTTAAGATTTACTACTATTAACTACATGCATGTCAGATCCAGTGGAGACCTAGTTAAGATGTAGGTGAAAGGGACAGTTGACTATCAATTGTGACATTATCTGGTTGCACACATGCAACCACACACACATTGGATGTGTTTATGAGGATTGGGCAGTCAAGGCAGGAAAGCATCAATTCATTCAAGGGTTCTTGACCATCAGGGATTGCACAGTGGAGGCAGGCTGTCCGGAGTAAATTAGCTAAAGAACTTGCCAGTTTTTGTATGTTAGTGTGAGATAGTTAGCTATTGTACTGAGAGCTCTTGGATTAGAGATTTGTATGTAATTGTTTCATGATCCATGATATAATACATAATAGAATATAGTGGGGTTTTTAGATTTATGCTTTCCCGGTAAATTATCTGTGTTATGTGATTGATATTTCTTCATGATATTGCTATTGGCGATTGTGTTTTAAATTCCACAAAGATTTTGTAGAAGCGATTCTGTATTTAACAGTGGCATATAATTGTTAGATTAGGAGAATCCAAGATATACATGCATTTTGTATTAAATTTCCTCAACAACTTCTTTACCCTTCTTGTCATCAAAAAATTTACCAGATGTTATTTTTTTAATACAAATATTGTTTTCTTCTCTAGAATTGTTGCTTTGTCTATTATACTTGCTTTTTTATCAACATTTAAAGACTCATCAAAGTTATTTGATAATGTTGTTTTGTTTTCTTTAATAATAATTATAGAAATTGATGGGGCCAAAGGAGTAGTATAAATTTCATTTAAACATCATCACCAAGTCTAGAAGAAAAAATATTTTTTTTGAATAGAAACAAAAATATATCATTAAAGTCTTTAATGGATTCATTTTAATACGTGAAAATTCTAATACCAAATATGTTGGGGATTTTTTCTCACTAATTTTTTAAGAAATTTGGTTTGAAAAGAATCTAAGCTAGTAGAATTATCTTGCAAAGAAAAATACCAAGAAGTTGATTTTCCCCCAAAAGTATAAGGGAAAAGCTTACAAACAACATTGTCATGTTGAAGTCCCCCAAGTTTCAATGAAAGCATGAACTTATTTATATGTTATTACGGAGATATGGGTCCTTCAGGATTAAGTTTAGGAAGAAATATCTCAAGATGCTTTGATAAATCATATTGTAGTCCTGAAACATTAGCAAGGACCAAGGGTGTGCCATAGTGATGATACGAGGTGAGGTGGTAAATGTGAAACCATACGTTGAATAATTAAAGTTGAAGAAGTTTGAATAGAAGAATATGAAGGTGTTTCAACTGAAGTAGTTTCAACATAAGTGTTATTTGGTAACACTGGTTTCATAAACACTACTTCAAATTCCCAATTGACTCTCTCAAAATGAAACACAAGATTTGTAACAATTGAAAATTCTAACTCTTTTTCAGGATCTACTTGAGATGAAGAAACAAATTGAGTATGTGTTTCCCTTTTGGGCCTTCTCTATTCAGATAGTAAATATTATTGGGATAAAACCAAAGGTTTACTTTGAGAATGAGTAAAAGCTCTGGAAAGATGTAATTAAGGATGAATAGGTGCATAAAACACCTCAGAAGTGGAATATTTAGATGAAATTGGATAATTTACAGTAGAGGAAGATTCTAAGACATGTGAAAAAATAAGTTTATTGTTCACCTTGGTGAACATATATGGGAGGGGTACTGGAAGTAGTGGTAATGAGAGGAATATTTATGTATGAAGATTTATTAACCATACATATTTTGGCCATCCTTCTAGCGTCAAATTGTTAACAGGTAAAAAATTTCCTGATACAACAAGTGAATATTTACCCGATGAGGGTCCCAACTAGACCCCTATTTGTTTGGGATGGCAATACTCTCTAGAAAAAAGGCCCAATTGCCTTTTTTAATCTAACGTAAAGAAATGATGAAAATGAAAATAAAGAAAGAGAAAATGTATGACATAACAAATTATATACAACATGTTATTAAAATGCTATAAATTGTTGTTGTGTGTGTGTGGGGGCGGGGGGGGGGGGGGGATTTAGATGTTTGAACAATAGGGGAAGGGTAATAATCCAAGTGCAATACTTAGAAAGTATAATAGATGTTTTGGATAGTGATTGCCCGACTGATGTGTAGGCACAGTCAAACACTAGATTGATTTTGGGCTCATGTTAAATAGCTTATTTATGAGCATGTACTCTTTTTATATTCAAATTTATTTGCATGCAATAAACTAATCCACTTACAGAAAAACAAACCTATCTCATGAATGAGAGAAAATCATTTAAACTGTTTTTTTCGAATATCAAAAAAGAAATGTCAATCCACTTAAAGACTAAGAATAAATCTGAGTTTATTTAAACATGTCAATAAAAAAATACACTTAATCCTTTCAGAATAAAATACAAAAGAGTATTCAAATCTTTAACAAGTATTGACAAAAAAATGAAAGTTATAAATCAAAATACCATCAATGCTTTAAACAAATTAGAAATGCATACAATATTCCAACTATGGAGTTAAAAAATATATCAATTCCTTATTGGTCTTCAAATATTGTCTGTAATTTTTTATTATAGTATTAGTATCATCCAGTACAAAGATTTCAAACCCTTACTCTAATGTAAAGGGTTGTATAAATAATTGAAATTAAAAAAATAAGATATTATTTGTTTTTATAAAAATATAAAATCCATGTATTTTCTTACATAAAATGAGCAACAACTAATATCTAATTGATTTGACTTAATTCTTCTATTTTCTTTGTAGGATGCTAACTCTCCTCAATCATTTCAGTTGTTGGCTATTAGTCATCCATCGTTTGCGCCGGATCAATTTCTTTCTTAGTCATCCATCGTTTGCGCCAGATAAATTTCTTTCTTGTTATCTTTAATGTATTGGGGCCATTGAGTGAATTATATCAAAAATATGTGGTAGATGAACGGGTGTGAATCTCTTTAGACTTACTTGACATTGATCCATGCATATTTCAATATACCTTTTCCTCTTCTTTCAGTTATGCTTAGTTGAAAATTTAGAAATTAATTTTAGATGTTCAAATGGAAATTGGAATTTTTTTTAATATCTTATGAGTTCTAGGAGTTCATCTGCTTGATTTTATCACCGTTGGTTTCCCGTTTCTTTTCAACTACTTGTTGGGATATTGTTGATGGTAATATTTGCTTTATTCCTTACATATGAATCATTTCAAACTCCTATGAAATAAATATTGCACTATCCCATACAACATCATACCAAACAATAACTTATGCAACCCACTCCTTAATAACATTACACTAATTAATAACATTACTTATGCAATCCACTCCTTAATAACATCACTCTGAGAGCCTCTTTCATTTGAGGAATCTTGCATCGGCTTTTTATCCTTTTTGGATCATTTATGTATTATTTTAGAACTCAACTATTTTTCTCAATATGTAATTTTACCAAGCTAATTACTTAGTGCATCAATTTCTATAGTCATTGTTTCAAGATGATCTGTAAAATACATTAATTTTTTATAAAAATTGTGATTTTTTCTCAACTTCTTGAATAACTTTAATTCAACCTTTTTTAACTACTCATTTACAACTTAAATCTTAATCTTTAAAAATGTTAATGTCCACAAATGTCCTTTAAATTTGAATTATTTTTTCTTCAAGATATTTTACTTGTACTTAGAATGTTGTAGTAATTGTTCACATGTTGATATATGATTCCTTTTTTAGAATTCCAGTCTCTCTGTTCCGAGCTTGTTTCAAAGTTTCAATTTGCTGAAAATGTTGGTTGTCCAATTCTATGTGTCTTCAATTGTTGTTATAACTTTGAATTCTATAGATTATGTCTTTCCTCCATCTATTGCATGTCATGGAAGCAAATCCTTCTCTTAGGACAGTGGCATGAGATTTCCACTCTCTTTTCATCAAAGAACTTACACTTTTCTAAGTCAAATTCCAATTCCTTTATCATGTTTTGAATTTTATCAAACTATTGAGATACTTCTTCTACTATGCTTTGATAATAAGTAACAAAAGCCCCTAGCGATGAATTTGTTTCAATTTCTTTATCCTTAGGCCTACCAGTTTCTTTCCCGGTTAGTTTTAAAGGTGTTTCCATAGAATCATGTTTTCTCTCATGAGAATTTTTAACAAGAGACTTTGTTTGTAAATTATAAAAATATTCATTTAAAGATACAATGGTCTCTACCTCTGGATCTACTTTGGACACTGGTTTGGAAATAGAAGAAAATAATGGAGTATTAGTTGAAATGAAAATAACGGGTACTACTAGATAAAATTCATCTGTTACCTGAATAGAGGAAACAAGGCTCCTTTTGAATATCTAGAGAAGTTTGTGTTGGTTCAAGATTAATAATTGTTTGAGGAGAAATTATTTCAATTTCTTGAACTAAAAGATTTGGGTCTTTCTCAATTTCTTTAGCAGTTTCTTGAACAATTTCCTAAATAGTTTCTTCCATCTGAATTGATTCTTTAAATTCTCGATTTTAGAAAAATCAACCTCTATTTGATCACTAAACTGATTCACTTGTTTAGGCGATTCAATGTCTATTATTACTTTTTCTTTAAATAGTGTCTTTCACATGTTGGATATAGTTTTAGTTATTTCATTTTGAAACCCTAGAGATCTTGAAGCCAACTTTTAATATATGTAGCATAATCCCTGATCTTTTTCTTAAGTAAATTGTTCTCAAAACCAGTCAAATAATCCATGTTCAAAAAAAAATTGGGAGGATTAATTTATAGATGGTCTGTAGGACGTCACGTGTCGTGGAAGCAATAACATTTTTTTTTGCATGATCAATGATTGAACATGTCTAAATATGGGCATGTGAGATTATCCAACTTACCCTATATGTCATAATATGGGAACATGGTTGGCCTGGTTGCAATTTTATGTAGCTCTGTTTTTCTGATTCCTTCATAATAGACAAATTATGGCGACGAGTCTTCCTCTAAAACTTCTAGGTCTTTCTATTCACTATTCTCAAAGAATTCATAAATCCTTTCCCAAGACACAATGTTTGCATTTTGTAATTTAAGCATTGTGTCCGAGAAGAAATATGAATTAGGATTTTTCTCTTTTAGTATTTGAAACTTTGTCATTTTCATCTTCATTTTAATATTTTCTATATTGAGATTAAATTCTTGAATTAACAAATAATTCTCTTAAAAAATTGACAATTAAAGTATTTAAAAAAAAAATAGAAAATTAAAATCCATTTTACTATGCAGCTACTTGAATTTGTTCTGAAAGAGAGAAGCAAAAAATTCTCTAAAATTCTTCTAGGTAAAAAAACATATTAACACTGAGGTGAAATGTTAATAGCCATTAGGTCTACAATAAATGACCACCTAATTATCATTTCAATGAAAGGGTGCGAAGGTCTGGGCTATTCCATGATATAAATGTTCAACTTAAGACCGGCTGCCAAATGTGTTTGTTTAAATTAAAACAAAAAGAATTAAGACTAATCTATTTTGATTTTATTTCAGTTGTTCGGATGTGTATTTTGTTACAAAGATTTTTGACAGGCGAAGGTTGGAGGTCCTATTTACGAAAGAAATAAATAGAACAAGTTTATTGCGGGGTTGGTGACAACTGGCGACCAAAATTAATAAATATCAAAATTGGTAAATACTCGAGATATGTTTCTAATTAAACTTCGCTGGGTCAAAATATCGATCAACTTCCATAAACAAGAGGTTAGATGAGTTTTACTAAAGAAATGGGTAAAATCGAAAATTGAACATAATGGTGAAACGAAGGAAAACTTAACAAAAAAAACAAAAAAACTTTATTCAAATAAATGGGTTCGGATTCCCAAATATATCAAAAAAGTTCAAAAACACATAAATGTAGAAAAAATTATTAAAGGCATGGACTGGAAATATCCGAGAGTCTAGGACACACGATGAAATCAAAGTGTTTTTCATCCAGCTGTCCGGATTTTGGAGAAATTTTAAGTTTTTTGAAATTTTTTTACATATTTTGAATTTTTAAAGGGATTAACAAAAAGGGGTTTATTTATAATGAAAATTTCAAAATAAAATAAAATGTTTTTTTTAAGTGTCTCTATTTCATTGGCAATAAAATGGGGTTGTTGTAGACCTCTGGAATTATTCTTTCACTTAATTTATGTCTATCCAATATAGAATTATATTAGGATAGACTAGATTAGCTTCATTTCCTTTCGTGTTGTTTTGTTTTTTCTTTTTGGCATTTAATTCTATTTTTAGATTCATTTGCTTTTTAGTAAGTTAATCATTTAAGAAAGCATTTTTCTTCATAGTGTAACTTTGCTTATTATGAACGCTTATGTTTAAACAAGTTGATAAATTGAATTCACGAAAATGTTGCTCTAAAATTTATCTGCTTATTTTTATAGTTATAAATCTCTACAAATTAATCAAACATGTTTTTCACTAACTCAATAGTTTAATAGAAATGCAGTCCTAGTCATATATATCAATTATCATTTCTGAATTGTTCTTAAACCTAGTTAAGTATCTTTGAATTGATATTTGGATTTCCTTTTATTCTATTATGATTATGTTAGTTATCTCTATAGTAATAATATTATCTTGTTGGGTCTTCATTCATATTTTTTTGAAATTAAAAATTATCTTTCATGATAAGAGACAATAGATATTTTGGTGATAGAAAGTAGTTCAAATTTTTATGATTTACGATCTTGCATTTTCAAAATCTTATTTTCCAAGACCTTATCTATGGGAGTAAGTTTAATGGAATATGCACTTTGTCTTGGGAGTCTTTCTAGAGTTGTATTGTAAATTATTTTGAACACATTATTCATTCTTTGTTTCTTTTTTATGATTGGTTGGATTTCTTGTTTTTGTCTTTTGTCTTTTCTTTCTTACTTAGAATACTCATATTTGTTCTTTAAAGATTTCTTTAATTTCCTTTCAATTTATTTTTTCATACTTTGGTTTATTTTTAGTCTTTGACTTCAATAGTTGTCTAGTTTTTCTTATAGATATGATATGTAACGAGATCACAAAATAAAAGAAAAGATAGATCAATGACTAGAAAATTAGTCTCTTTGAGGGGGCAAGCGCCTTCTACATGACTAGAAATAAAATGTGTACCTATAGTATGCCCAGAAGACCCCTTGGAATGTCGTCTAATATCTTTGTTGGAACCTAACACAACTCCTCTTGACAAGGGGTCATTGGAGGTTTTTTTGATGTCATTGTTCCTATATAGAAGAGGACTAGTTATTAATAGTAACCTTGAATATTGGCATTAAGCAAGAATTAAAATTAAATGGATTCAAATATTTTTATTATTTAATAGGAAATAATAACAGTGCTAGAAAAGGGTTGGTATAAAATTGAAAACCTCTTCAATGCACAAGTGCAATAAATTGAACAAAGCAAAGTTCAATGGAATACTTGAGTTTTCCTCAGGTTCAATGGATGTGATTCCCTATCCACTTCAATGGAATACCTAATTTTGCCTTAGGTTCAATGGATGTGATTCCCTATCTGCTTCAATGGAATACCTGAGTTTGCCTCATAAAAGGAATTGGTATTTCTTATAAATTCATTTGAAAAACCATCGAATTTACCAAAATAAAGGAGATAATGGTGATTTGCAATTTTATGATCTTCGTTGCCCCCCAGGAGATTCAATGTAGAAGAAATTATAATCCAATTACAAGTCCATGTTAGATTGTTAATAGTTTTTTATGTTAAACCCTAAGAGAAAACAAGGCTAATTTTTCCCTCTATGACAACCACAAAGGTAGAGTCAATTCAATGTATTTTATGCTCTCCACCATGATGAATATCCATAAATAAATGAGGAGGCATCAAATATCTCCTTAGCTTGCGAATGTTAGCTGGATACTCTTACTCTGCTATTAAAAGCAAATATGTTGTCCATAACAAAAGCTTCTCCATCAAGTTAAGAAGAGCAGACAAAACTAATGCGACTATAGTGCCAACCATGCAAACACACGTTTTTTTAATTCATCCTTGTTTGACTACCTTAAAAGGTATCCTTGTGACAACATATGTTGGTATTGAACCCAAATGAAATTGATTGCATATGCTATCATATCATAATAAAAAATTTGAATATCAACACGAGAATCATTAATTTGTCATAAAGTTTAAGAAAAAAGTTCCAAAGGGTCTTTGGCACCAACTCTACATTCTAGACCCATCATTATCTCCATTGAACATTAATTCCTTTATATGATGACAACTTGTCATGATTTCAATTCCTTTATGATGAAACATTCACATCATCTTATCACAACATAATTGAATTCAATGAAATAAGATCGAATAAAATTTTACAATTCAATCATAAGTTGTTTGTAATCTTTAAGACCATCCTCCACCCAATTAAGAGCTTACCATTAATCCAAAATATATTAATATAAGTTCTATACTTTTACATTATAGAGATTAGCCTTAAAGTCTTACCACATCGTTATTTATATCAAAGATTTTCTTTTCTTATATTAAATCAATCCTGTTGAAGAATTATAAAATTTATGAATTGATTTATAAGTTAGTGATTAGAATGGTATTATATTAAGAATCTAAATTCAAATTGGTAAAGACAAAATAATAAATTATATAATAGTGATTAGAAATTAATATGAGACATTGTTATATATATATATATATATATATATATATATATATATATATATATATATATATATATATATATATATCCTTAAATTTAATAATAATATCTAATTTCATATAAAAGGAAAGAATATTATTCCTCCAATTGGAGTGCAGCTGGCAACCATAATCTCCGTGGGTGATTAATGTGGGTCTTATCGAGCCTCCTTTCCACCCTCCATGCACGAAGCACATGGAGCGGTGGCTCTCTACATGCGGGGATTTATATATATATATATATATATATATATATATATATATATATATATATATATATATATATATATATATATATATATATCCTTAAATTTAATAATAATATCTAATTTCATATAAAAGGAAGAATATTATTCCTCCAATTGGAGTGCAAGCTGGCAACCATAATCTCCGTGGGTGATTAATGTGGGTCTTATCGAGGAGCCTCCTTTCCACCCTCCACATGCACGAAGCACATGGAGCAGTGGCTGTCTACATGCAGGGATTAATTGGCCTCGTAGAAGGTGGAAAATGCATTTGTGAATGGATGAGTTCCAAATATTTATGGGGCGAGTTTTGGAAATTTTTTGTGTGCGGTAGTTCTTTCTTGTGGCGTTGGTTTTCTTGATTCAGAGGCGTGGCATGGGCTCAGCAAGAAAAGCCTCTCTCGACGCGGGTTCAATCTCGTCCACTCCTCGTTCTAGTTAACAGGTACGTGTTTAGTTCCTTTCACGGTGCCCCCACAATTCGGTCTTTTTACCTATTGGCCTTTGGGTCGCTTGGTTCTGATTCTTAGGGGTTACAGAGGAGGGTGGTTTATGTGGAATTTTTTGTGTTTGATTTGGAAATGGAGATGGTCTTAACTCTTCTTGGTCTCTATGTGTCTATCATTTTCAGAATTATATTATCTCGTATGGGGTTATACGACTGGGGGCTATATCTTTGGTTTTGTCTTTTCATTTCTCTTTCACCCAGTCTTTGGGGTATTTTGCTATGTTTGGGGGTCAATGGTCTAGTAGCAGCACCCTCAGGGCTCTGCCATGAGGTCAGTTCAGTCTATATTTATGCCCTTCAGCTCCCCTGGAGAATTGGGTTGTTTGTTGGTTTCATGGGGTCGTTCTATTTATGGTTGTATGTCTGCGCCGGGAGTTTGGATTGGAAGAGTAAATGGGTGATTCATGGGGTTTCTTTCTTGCAGTCTCGAGCTTCTTACCTTTGTCCTCTAGCAGGTCCTTAATTGGCTCAGTAGTGTCCCTTGGAAGCCAGACACTTTTGGGTTTTCGTTGCCATCAGAGTCGATTAAGGGTTTTTTATTAGTTTATCAAAGTAACTGCAGGTACAAGAGTATGGCGCGCTCGTCCTTCAAAAATGAAAATCAGGCCAAATTTCAAGGGGACGAGGTAAACGTTTTGTGGGGTCCCAAGCGACCAACCAGCCCAGCTCCTCTGGGGGAAGAGCTCGGGGTTGCAAATCGGTCTCAAGCATCATCAATGATGTGGCCACGACATATCATGAGGGTACCTCAGATGAGTTCTTCCAGTTAATTAAGGAATGGGAGGAAGATTTGAACAAACAGGCAAGTAACATGGACATTGATATGGAAGACTGGTGCTCGTTCCAGGTCACACCTGAGGCAGAACCACTCAGTTTAAACAAACCTTGTATTTGTATTGGTCGTTGAAGACTCTTTTGGCTAAATCTTTAGAGAAAATTCTGGCAAGAGTGGTCGTGGAAGCTCAGGGGTTTCCAAACTATGGCAAATATTTTCAGAAAATCCAGTTCCAATTGTAGAAGTAGAACGACCGCCTATGTCGTATTGAGGAACATATTCTATGCATTCGACAAACCGAGATCCTGAGCTCCAGTGCTAAGGACCCAACTTTGTTTGAGTCTGTTGATGATGATTATTTTGTTGGTTGTTTGTTTAGTTTTTCCTTTACTATATGCAGAGAAACTATGATTTTCAGTATGTTTCTAGTTATGTTTTAGGTATCTAGAGTCTAGGAAGTTCAAAGACAATCAGACTTACTTGGCATGGTTTGTGAGACTTATTATTTTTTGTTTCTGGATGGCTTGTCATGTTGTTAAGTTTCCAACATACTTGGTTTCCCTACGGGCAAGTTGAGGCCAACATGCATGTGGATGTAACTTGCCTTTTTTGAGGATTAATGAAAAAATAAAGGTCCTACCAAGATTACAAAAAAAAGGAAGAATATTATTATTAGTCATTTTTAGTAATTGCATGAAACAAATTAGTGATTAGTATCACACGTCGTCATCCTAATAATTTAAATTCAAATTTAATAAACTCACAATCTTAGAATATATAATTTAACTATAATAATTCTTTTTTTACTAGGTATTTACATATGCTCTTCACTTATTGCATCAAGAGACGCTCTACAACCCAGTATAGGGTAGATGTGTAGGCGTTAGATGTGAGATGTTAGATGTTAGAAGTTTGATGTAAACATTTCTTAAATTTAAACTTTTTATATTGCAATTTTTTTTATTAATAAAATTACAAACAAAATCATAATATATGCTTTACATTAAAATATATAACATATAAATAGTAGTTATAAATTAAGATTTATTTTACCTTATAAATTAAAGCAATGATTTTGTAACCATATTTAAATTCAATTAATAAGGACATGAAAATTTGATACTTACAATATAACAAGATTATTAACCATGAATATTCACCCCCATTTTACCATGAATGTTATTAATTTGTAATGGCTTATCAATACCACATACCCAAAAAACATAATTCATGTGTAATAATTTTCATAATTGTATATGAAAACTCATACACAGTTTTATTCTGAACTTTTTTAACAACATTTTTTAAATTAAATCTAAAATAAAAAGGTATGGGGGAGATTTTGTAACTTGTAGTGGAGTAAATGTTTGTAAACATTTAATTGTCGGCTCAATTAAAAAATAATAAAAGGTTAAAATTAATTGTTTGGAGAGGCACTCTAAATCCATTTGTATGTAGAGATGTTGTAATGTCCTCTAAACATTTTGACTCCAACAAAATAAACTTTAAAAATAAATTAAATTAATAATGATAATTATCAATAAAATATTTTGACTTGGTCAAATTACATAAAACTAAAAATAAAATAAAATAAAATAAATTGAAAATTAGTAATTTTATTTATAAATATAATCAATTATAATTAATAATAAAACCAACCTAGATCCATCTTAACTTTGGATCTACCAAGTGCCGAGAGGGATCAAATCTCTTGAGATGCAAATCTTTTTTAGATTGAAAAGAGATTTGATCTATCTGAATGCTTCGTAGATACAAAGTTAAGATGGATCTAGGTTGGTATGTATAAGTTGGAGTTTGAACTAATGTCTTTATTGATATGAATAAGTTCGATTTTGAACTAACTATTTTTAAATAAAGAGTAACTTGATAAGTACTCTATTACCAACTAATTTATATTTAGAAAGGTGGTATCTTATTTCAATATTCTAATGCAAAAAGAAAAAAAAAAATCATTGAGCATATTTATTTACTAGCTACATTTAGGCACAATGTTGTAACGAAGATGAAAAATATTGTTGTTGGGAATTTTTGGTTTGTAATTTATTATATGTTTAGTATGGTATCACAATGCAGAAGGAAGAATAACAATTTTAGATAAAGTTTACCTGTTCATTATGGTATCCAAATTATAATTTTCAGTGTCGCTATGGACGGGGAAGAACATGGTTAGGTGACCATGTACGCAAAGGTCACAAAGATCATTGGAAAATTGGATAGTGTTTTTGTGGTAGGTGAAAAATCGGTAGTGTTTTTGTGGTATAAGCATACACAGTGATGATATGCCAATGATAAAGTGCTTTGTCTCATAGATGGATGTGGATGTTATTTTGTGGTGTCACAATCAAATCAGGAAACAAGGATTCCCATGAAAAACGAAAGGTCTCCTTTGTCGCATGAGTTTAAAAACCCTTTTCCTGGAAGACATGAGAAGAGGGGGCCAAGGCCTAAAGAAGGAGCCACCATGGAGGGTCTCCCACTAATAGCCCCACCTTCCTTGGCTATCCCGAGGAGCCTAGTAAATTGTATGTCATGAATTAGGCACTCATGCACAATTCCTTTAGCCTATGTATTAGTGCTCCATTGCCTTGAAATATCGCATGAAAAACCCCATTGCATTAAATTCTCCTACGTTCATTCTCATTCTGAAACTCCATTGATCCTATGTAGTATATATAGGTCTTCAATTTTTAATTGGAGCTTATTTTGGGGGAAAATGGGTCACTTCTATTCTACTCATACAACAGTTAAACCCAAATGAGAATGGATACCGACCAAGCTACAACATTATCATCATGACACCGGGTTTAGCAGGAGGCATTAAAGGGTTGTAGAAAAATAGGACAAAGGCAGATTGTACATTATCCATAGAAATATCACTTTGCTTATATGTTGGAATTTTCATGGAAAAAATTAGATTAGTCTCATTCCCTATAAATTCTTTTTAAAAACCATCGAATAGACCAAAATAAAGGACACGACGACAATATTTTTCATAACCTCTTCAATGCAAAAATGCAATAAAATGAATAGAGTAAAGTTAAATTGTAACACCCTCCTCCCACATCTATCCAAGTAATCAGCTAACCGGGGTAAACATGTGATGAGAGGCCGCTATAATAAGATTCAACCTCCTAGGTGACCTTAAGGAAGTGGAACCTATGGAAACACATCACAAAGACCTTGTACAGCATCAACGACACCCCCAAGAGGCAGCCCAACCTTTCAGGCCTGTTATCCCTGGGTCACACTGACAATTTGACCCTTCTCATCCATAGCCATAGGCATAATACTGCATTCATGTGGCCAAGAGGCTATAGCCCCAGGCACAACACTACATGCCTACAACTAGGGCCCCAAATGCCCAGTTTTATGCCTACAAATCTGGGATTTGAACCACCTTTTTAGGCCTAGAGCCCTGGTCACTACACAGAAATTCATGAAAACTTAGGGGATGATAAATAACACGAGAACAATGATAAGGAAAAAATCACACCAATAAGAACTCATCGAGACCCTTCCTATCCATGACAGGTATTTTGTCAAACATGTCACAAATATTGAATCTACATGTGTAAATAGTAGATTCAAGCATAGGGGTCTCATACTTATTTGAGAATCGCTAAGAAGTATTTCTCCCTTGCATCATTAATTGCAATAAAATCTATTTTACCATAGATACATTATGCATTCATTTACGATTAAAAACATGGATAGATCCATAAATCATCATTGATAAAATACATGCTTATAACCAGCATAATAATAACAGAAATACCATGGATACAACAGCAATATAATCCGCATAATAACCAGTACATTTGCATGCCAAATACCAAAGGAATGATTTCTTCATTACTGAATGTAAAATCCAACTAGAGATGGGACTTCCACATTCTACCTGACCATATATTGGTTGAGCCAAATCTTACTTCATCCAATCACACTCGTGCCATATTCCAAGCATTAATGTGGGATCTCATCAAACACATCAATCAAAACCAATCCAAGGCTTCCAGAGGCCAAACCACCTCAACCCTCAACTAGTGAGTCCACCTCACGGTCGAACATCACAACCATCATGGATTGGTCTCTATCTAAGCTATTACAGGGCTCGAGAGTGTATGTTCCAACCAAGTCTCTAGGAGTAGTAACTCAACCCTAGTTGTTTCCAGTCTCTAGAGCGTTTTTCCAACCAAGGCTCCAGGAATAGTAACTCAACCCACCTAGGGCTCCAGAGTGTTTGTCCAACCAAGGCTCTAGGACTAGTAACTCAATCCAACAACTGTCCATCGGGCTCGAGAGCGTTTGTCCAACCAAGGCTCCAGGAACTAATAGATCAACCCAACAACTAAAGGAATCATGAGAACCAACTAGAAAACAATCAATGGAAATAAATCCACAACACCATGGCTATCCAAGAAATGGAAAGGCTAGGAAAATCCACATGCATACACCATGCATGCCAAAACTAGTGAGGAAAAAATACATGTGACTCGATACTTGCAAACATACATGTGACTCGATACCTGCACTCAAAACCTTCTATAGATGTTGATCCCGATGTCCTCTTGTGATTTTCTTCTCTTCCTTTTCATTCTTGCTCCAAATCACCAAGTATCCACACTCTCCAAGAGTGCTCCAAGAAAACTCTAAGTATCCAAGAGTATGAGATAGAGAGAGAATAATGAGAGCTCCAAAATTACACTGAACAAAAGCTTACCAACTGATCCTCAGAAGCCTTTTTATTAATGAGGCCTATATTTTCTTCATTTTCCATTATTTTCCTTCATTTTACTCCTCACATGAAACTTGTGACCTTTCACCTTCCTTTTCTTCTATTTTCCATTTTTTTCATAAATAAAATGCCAATTAATGCCTCATGCCTTTTTCGATTTCCTTTAGCCATAATAACTAAAATGAACACCCGCTAGGATGTTTTTCCCACCATTCATCTTGGAATACATGTCCCATCACCATGGTCTTATATTTTTTTACATGAATGTTTTTACCAGGGTTGTTACAGAACCCTCCCCCTTAGGGTAACATCGTCCTCGGAATTAAATTACACCGACAACCAACAATATGCTAAAAACAAAACATACTGCCTATGGAGATCTATAACACATCTTGTTGTAGTATTTACAATGACCACTGTTAAAACATGACAAATATACCATTTAATGGAGCTTTATAACACAACACATTATGGTATTTACAATAATGACCACGTATACTCATACACGTTCGCTTCAACTAGCGAATAACCATATTTTCTATGGATCTTTATAAATACAGCTCGATGTAATATTTACAATAATATACACATATAAACATATGCACATTTTCTCACCAAAAAATAAACATATATGATGCCCATATCAAAAACAAGGGAATTTATAGGCTCACACATCCACCCTCAAAAGTAGTACCAGGATTCATCTCCTTTCCAGGAAGTCCAGAATCCACTGTCAAAGTCAAAGCTGCATCCAATGTCCAACACTAAAATCCTGCGCCACTTGTCCTCTCAGTGAACAGTTATCAGCTCATTGTTCCAGGGTGCACTCCCAATGTGCATCTGATTCCATCTGGAAATGATAATGACCAATACAAATCCATCCTCGACCTTCCATTATTTGTTACACAGTCCCTCGGGCAATCCATTCACCCACTTCCGTGCAGTCACACACCTTCCAAGTTTCGTTGGCACCCCCATCCCAGGCAGTCCATCCCTTGGAAAGGCTTCCTTGCATCGGAAGATACAAAAACCAAGGCATATACCTACCTCAAACCATCATATTGGTCATATCATGCTCATGGAAATTAATGGACACTATTGGTTACCAGTGTCCCACAATGGCCCTGCTCCTGAAGTGCTTTACCAACATACTATTGCATGCTCCAATTCCTTTTGTTGCTACTGCTAATTCTTGCAATCAATTTCATCCACCCAACTCAGAATTTCCATTATTCTTATACCAAGCACATAACTACCATTAGATTCAAAATAAATTGAAATAAGTTCACATCATACCTCATTTATGGCCCGTCAACAAGGTACACCTGCAATTTTTTTCGCTTCCTTTCAAAAGAAGTCAAACTAGCATCTCTAACCAAATCATCATGTATAAAAATATCACATTTGGCTACTTAAAAACACAACCATCATAGATCAAAATCATAAATCACATGTACCCATCATAAACCAAAATCATAGATCACATGTAATCATCATAGACTAGAATCATAAATCACATGCATAATAAAACTGAAATAAAATACTGATACTCATCCTTCATCGGTCCTTACTTCTACCTTTATCCTTTGTCCTTTTTATATGCACACTGGATCAATTTCCACACCCAACAAGCACCTAGTGCCTTTTCTCCTCTTCAATCATGTATACATACGCACAGTGTACATCAAATGTGTACACCCACACATGGCGTAGAACACCACAAAATACATACATCTACACCCGACATGAAACACCGCACAATACATACACTCACACTGGCATACGACGCATACACCTACACCTAGTGTACAATACAACAAAATACATATGCCTACACCGACATACAACACATACACCTACACCCGGTGTACAATACAACACAATACATATGCCTACACCGGCATACAACACATACACCTACACCTGGTGTATAATACAACACAATACATATACATATACAAAGTACAACACAACAAATACACATGTCACGATACCAAGACTACATAATGCACATACATAGTACCGCATGCCTACAACACATCATGTACGACATGCACACAATACCACATGTATACCAGTACCATATGCACAACATGTACACAATACCACCTATACACAACACTACCTACACAATGTGTGCACAACATCACATGTACACAACACCACCTGCACAATGTGTACACAACGCAAAATGTACATTGCACCACCTGTACAATGTGTACACAATACCACATGTACACAACACCATATGCATGACATGTACACGACACCACATGTACATAGCACCACATGCACGACATGTACATGACACCACCTGCACACAACACCACATGTCCAACATGTACACAACACCACATGTACAATCATGCACACAACACCATACGTACAACACACACACAACACCATATGTACATAGAAATGGATATACAACATGTACATAGCACCATACGTACACAAAGCCGCATATCCAACATGCGCACAACACCATATGCACACATCAGTGCATATCCAACATGCACATAGTACGGTAGGTACACAACACTTCATATCCAACATCTAAGTAGCACCATCTATACCTAGCACTGCATATGTAATATACACATAACACCATAAATACAACATGCATACACCATCATTTATATACAATACTACATATGTTACATGTACACATCACCATAGGTACAATCACTGAATATACAACATGCACAACATATACGCAACAGTAGTACTGCACATCCATAGACTACACACTAACCCCACAAACAACCTTGCTTCTAGTGTCTTTCCACTATCCATGCATATCCTAACATGCTGCAGATCACACTAATTTCACTTTGCTTATGCACCCCTCAACATTACATGTCCATAACATAAACATAGGCATAGTACACGCATATAATATCAATTCATATCCAAATGATATTGACCTTGTGAATCTGTTATGGATACTCTTCCCAATTGATTCCTCATAAACCAAGAACCTCTTCAATCATTCACTTGCAAAAGAAATCATTCCTCCACGAGAATGATCCCCGTCAACCCTGTTAGACAATGTCATAGATACATACATACATACATATATATAATCATTAGCATAAAACAATCATGGTCTTGTGTAGAGATGTTTTTTCGGATCAATCACATCCATTCTTCATAAAATTGACGTTTCAAACCAAGCCACCTTGGTTCATCTTCAGGAAAAGATCCATGAGTAAGACTGATCTCACAAGTAAGGTATAAATATGAGAGAGAGGAATGATGAATGATAGGGGTAAGGGAAACCGACAAAAAAAAGGACTAAAAATCAAACAGATTAATATATTGAAAAATATATTAATTAATAAATTAATTAATTGTAGAGATTTATATATATATTAATAGTTATATTTATAAAAAATACTTTATTGTGATGTATTCTAAACTGATTTAATTTAATTCAATTTTATACAATTTTATAATTTTTATTTAATTTAAATTTTAAAAATTAAATATTTTAATCCTAAGTATTAAGTTTATCCGTACATTAAAAAGTTGATCTAATAAGTGATAAATAATTTATAATACTAAAGGGATGAGAAATGAAAATGGTGAATGAAAATAGACCAAAGTAATGATTAATTTATTAATTAGTTTATTGATTAGTTTATTAAAAGGATGAATGGAAAATTAATTATAATAATGTGTGTTGGAAAAATCTTATTATTTATATTTAAGGGATAGTGGAGTATTATATTAATTAAGGAAATAATTAGGAATTAATTAAATTGAAGAATTTTATATTAAGATAAGACTAAGATAAATTATTTTTAATTTGTGATATGATTAAAGTTAGAGGATATCGTATTACAAATTAAAAATAAGTTACTTATTTTTAGTCTTCCCTTAATACAAAATTATTCAATTTAATTAATTCCTAATTAGTCTTCCCTTAATACAAAATTATTCAATTTAATTAATTCCTAATTATATCCTTAATTAATATAATACTACACTGGCCCTTAAATATGAATAATAAGATTTTTCCAACACATATTATTATTAATAATTTTTCCATTTATTCTTTAATATCATGCTTTTAATAAACTAATCAATAAAATAATTAATAAATTAAGCATTAATTTAGTCCGTTTTCATTTCTTATCCCTTTAGCATTATAAATAATTTTTTATCACTTATTAGATCAACTTTTTAATATATTGATAAACTTAATACTTAGGATTAAAATATTTAATTTTTAAAATTTAAATTAAATAAAAAATAAAAAATAGAATAAAATTAAATCAATTTAGAATAGATCACAATAAAGTATTTTTTATAAAGATAACTATATATATATAATTCTCTACAATTAATTAATTTATTAATTAATATATTTTTCAGTCTACTAATTAATATATTTTTCATTCTATTAATTAGTTTGATTTTTAGTCTTTTTTTTATCGGCTTCCCTTACATCTCCTTGTCATTCATCATCCCTCTCTCTTATATTTATACCTGACCTATGAGATCAGTCTTACTCATGGATATTTTCCTGAAGATGAACCACGATGGCTTGGTCGAAACATCGAAGTTATCAAGAATGGATGTGATTGATCCAAAAAACATCTCTACACATAATACTAATCGCAGAAGCCTCAAATCTATAATCATGATCTTGTCAGACAATGACATACATACACACATATATACATACAAACATTAGCATTAAACAATCATGATCCATGACAACCCTGTCAGACACGACATACATGTATACATATATAAACACCAACATAATCATGATCACATCATAATTACCAGATAGCATAAGGTCAAGGTTAAGAGAACTTCCTATATTCATGCACATCATGCACAACACTATAAAAAAATTTGCCAACATAGCCAAGGCATCTGATGCCTCAAATATATTTATGTTACCCTTTCGGTTACATTTCTCATGTTTTCATTGCCACCGTCCTTTTACGACAATAGGCCCAACCAGTCCAACCGAATATCATAGTCTTACCTTCCGATGCGCTTACTCATGCATCGAGCTTCATTTGTGTCTTACATTACCTGTTGGGTACCACACAACTCTCCCCGAGCTCCATTAACTTTCCTCTTTCCCAACAAATTCCCAAGACACTCAAAACATAAAAGGAAAGAATAAGAATAAGAAACAAAAATAAGAAAACAACGAAAATCAATATCATTACGACACCACAACCATAGTGGCATAGCTATGCAGTAGACATAAATAAAACTACAAATCAGGGCAAACAAATCATAAAAGACCAAAAGCACAAGACTAACAACAAACAACATGACTCAATCCCCATGGATTCCCAACACTTCAAAAGGAATGCTCATCCCTAGCCTTCTTCAATATTTCATGGTAGTCTCTTTCCATGTAATCCCCTACATCATACTGCCATAACCACATAACTATCATTGCATAAATAAACATAACAACAAGCTAGTTACCTTACCTTTTTGGGCCAATCACATTGCCTTGTAACTGAACACACACATATCAATCAGGTGTTCCACATATCATGAAAGCATGTCTATTAATTCAAAATAAAATTTTACCAATACTAACAACCATGTCATAATCAACAATCAACTCACATCCATCAGCCATAATACATAAAGCTAGAACTATCACCTACTTGCACTCAAGTACATATCAACTATCTTAACGCATACATGTTATTACAACTATTCTTAAAACAAGATCATTACTTCATGAAATATTATAGATATAACCCCATTTCATGTGATTAATCAAGCATTCAACAGTAAATATATGACATAATAGACACCAAACACTCAAACACCAAATAGACGACATAATCAACTAGTCAAGCACCAAGTAGACGACATAAGCTAACTTATACCTTAATGTATCTTAAGGGGAGGTTATCTTGTCTGCAAAATCAATATAGATTGGCATAATATAACTTCACAACACATCAACTCAACCTAGATAAGGTCAATATATTCATGACAATAACTAGCTAACATGTTCACATCATAAGCTCATAATCAAATTTCATTCATGCATAACAATCACATATGCACAGTCAGCCTAGATTAGTATGACACAATATCACAAATAAGTTGACTCATACCTGATTGTGATATCTCTAACCATCTGCATGGGCCAATTCAAATTAGCATAATACTTATGACATCAAAATATTAATGAAATAACCATAATCATCAAGTCAGTAGCATATAACAACAACAAGTTATATATCATGCTCATCAACAACATGTAACCTAATAATCAAGCTAACTATCATACAACAACATATAATTTATCTAACATAAAACAAAAATAGCTATGCATACCACCACAAGTTACTATCATTCATGACTATCCAACACATGTACATATAACTGAACTAATCAACTATCATATATCATGTATGTAACCATAACATCAATAGAATGAAATAAATACTCATAACCTTAATGCATATGACTACACTAATCAACTAGAATATATCATACATTTAACCACAATAACAATAGAATTAAAAGCATATAAGTAACCCTAATGCTTACAACCACCATGAATCAAATACCTGCATGCCAAGCATCCAAACTTGTATGATGATATTATCTTACCCCAAGCATCCATTGTTGAAGGATGGAGTCTTCATCAGATGGATGTCAAGATCGTTTTTCTGCATGGTGCAATAAAGGAAGAGGTGTATGTAGAAAAACCTTTGGTGTTTGAAGTCCAGGATCGAGACACCCATGTCTGTAGGTTGAAGAAAACCCTCTATGGGTTGAAGCAAGCACCCAGAGCTTGGTACAAGAGGATAGATAGCTACTTGATGAAGCTGGGCTTCACTCGAAGTAATGCTGATCCGAACCTTTACTTCAAGGTTGTCCAGGGGAAGCCTCTCATTCTGGTGCTTTATGTGGACAACCTCTTCTTGACAGTTTCTGACCCTCTTATTCATCAATGCAAGAGGGAGCTCGCTGCTGAGTTCGAGATGAAGGACCTAGGACTGATGCACTACTTCCTAGGCCTAGAGGTTTGGCAGAGACCTAGCGAGATTTTCCTTTCTCAAGGAAAATACATTGTGAAACTTTTGGAAAGATTTGGTATGGTGGACTACAAGTCCGTGTCGACACCAATGGAACTCAACTTCAAGAAGTTGAGTGGCAGTGCTGCTGGGCCCATATTGGCAAATCCTACTGAGTATCATCAACTCGTAGGGGCCTTGATGTTCTCAGTGAACACCCGTCCTGATATATGTTTTGCAGTGAACACTTTGAGTCAACAGATGGTTGAGCCTCATCACTTTCACTAGGTTGGTGCCAGGAATCTTCTGAGATACCTTCGGGGCATGATAAACCATGGGCTAAGATACACTACCGAGAGCATGACACTCCTTGGATATACTTATGCCAATTGGGCTCGCAGTGTGGTGGATCGTAAGAGCACATCGGGATGCTGCTTCAACCTTGGTTCTGCTTCGATCTCATGGATGAGCAGGAAGCAGAAGTCGATGGCTTTGAGCACCGCAGAGGCTGAATACATTGCAGCAAGTATGGCATGTTGTGAAGCAGTCTGGTTGTGAAAGCTCTTCAGTGAGTTGTTCGAGCATGTGCTAGATACCACGGTGATACTCTGTGATAATCAGAGTGGGATTTTCTTGACCGAGAATCCTGTGTTCCACGATTGATCCAAGCATATTGATATCAGGTACCATTTCATCTAAGATATGGTACAACGAGGCACCGTAAGGCTCGATCATTTAGGAACTGATGAGCAGGTCGCGGATATTCTCACTAAGCCCCTGGGGAAGGTCAATTTCCTAACCTTCCTTGAGAGACTTGGTATCGTGGAACGACCCTATGATGTGGGTCCTATTGGACGATGAGCTCAAGGAGCTCTGGGGGGCTTTGGGGACAAATTCTCGGAGCTATGAGTAACCACAAGGCTAGGCTTGCCAAACCTTGTTGGTGTGCTTGGACCCCACTGTTGTGATTATTGATTTGGTTCACCTCTCATTATCTGTGCCCCGTATGCATCCTACCCATTGAGTTTAGGGCTCATGGGAAGTACCTCTCATTTGGCCAATGAGGTGGGAAAAGCTAGAGACTAGTAACAAAGACTGATGGATGCATCAGATATTGCCGTACTCTCTATCTAGGATGGCACTATCAAACCACTTGATTTGGGATCAAGTCTAGTGAGGTTTCGGACCTCCGCCTGACTTCGGGTCAGATGAACCAACTTCGGGTTGGTTGGAGACTCTTTGTGAGTCCGATAGAGGTTTTGACCTCTGGGCTGAATTTGTCAGCCGGGAATGATGTATTTTTGACTGACCCACTTCTGTTCTGAAATAAAGAGGCCAACAAAGCAAGTTACGGCGGGATGACGCACGATGTTTGATTGCACTGGTGGATGGAGTTCTCCCTAGTTGAAAGGGAGTGTTAAATTTGGACAACTAGGTCCAAGCTCCATCTTGTGATGCTCAGATGAAGATTCTAATATTTGTATTGGATTCCTCTTTAGAGAGGTGTAAAATCGATTTGAAATTGATTTTAATCTGATGAGCAGAACATTTATTTTGAATTTATTATTTATAATAAATTTAAGTGCAGGTCGGCCTTAAGGTTTTTACCCCCAGCAGATGTGTCACACACCTCTCATGATTGGTATTTATAGGGTCAATGTTGGAGCATTTTTCACTCATCTCAACACACATCTCCTCCTCTCAAGAAGGACGAAGTTTACCGCAGCAAGAAGGACGAAATTTACTGCAGCCAGAAATCTGCGGTTAGGGTTTCTGGAGAAGTTTGACCAGCTTTGACTTTGGTCAACGCATGGTCTGATTGGGCTGAATTTTGGAGGAGACTTTGATCTAAGGAGGCCGTACTCTTTGGCACAAAAATCGAGGTCAAATGTTGACCAAAAGTTGAGCTGCGTTGACTTTTAGTGCTGCTTCCCTGCGTTGACTTTTCTGGGCAACGTTGACTTTTCTGAGGTTGACTTCTAAGTTGACCGTGTGACTATTTTGAGGACTGTTGTGACACATGCTGGGTTGGCTAACCGTGAACTCTTTGTTGGTTGAAGCATCTTGTTGACCGCCGTAACGCACCATCACCTTTATCTGTTTCTGACTTGTCTTCTAAAGGATCACTGGTATGTTTTATCTGCATTTTACTTGTAAATTCATGTGATTGCTGTTGATAAAAGTAAATTTGCATCAAGAATAGAACATCTACATAAATTTACAAAATTTCATTGAGAAAATTCAGATTATTCATCAAGAATTTCAAGAACGGCTTGAGAAGAGTCAAAGAAAATACAAGGAGAGACATAAAAAACATAGAGTTGATCACAAGTTTCAAGAAGGAGATGAGGTATGGTTGTGTTAGTCATCAGTATTTTTCACTTGTTGGTGATGACTAGTTGTGACAGCCAAGTTTTCTAGCAGCTGATCTAAGAAATTGTCAAATTTTCCACCTGGAAAACACCCATAAACTTTTTTTTGCCCTCCTACTTTTCAATCCGCCCATGACGAGATGAAACCTCATTATCAAACCCTATCTAGCCTCAGCCATACTATCTTGTCCATCAGCTCTAAAGAAAACAATCCAAATATGTCCAAAGAAGTCTCCCCTAAGTTAGGCAGTGGCGCTGTAGGCATTCCTCCCTTGGCAAACTATCCTAAAGCCAAAGAACCTCTATCTGCTATAGATCAGTCATAACAAACCTTCCCATTCTGCAAATAAAGTTGATAACACCCTTAAGTCGCACCACTAACAAACCCTGAAGTTTCAGCAATGCACATGCCCTAGGTCAAAACTGATATTAGGTGGTTTTACAGTGTTTCAATGGATCTTTCAAGAGAAGAAGTGTACCAGCATCCCAGAAGATAGTATTTGGCTCAACAGGAGAAGACAACTGCTTCTCATGTGATTTTGAGCCTGGGATGCAGCTACAGGACAAAGAGTTGTTTCATTAAGCTCCTGCAATCACAGTCAAAGGTTAGTAAATTATGAATGACAAGAAGTGCTTTGCAAATGCTAACCAAACTGCTTGTGATGTCTAAAGAGGCACAGAGATATTTTAAAAGAAGAATTACATGTCTCAGAGAAGTGCCCATCTTAACTATTATCAATTTTCCATTCTTCATTTGCTCAAGCATGAAAAGGCAATGAAAGGAAAAATAGCACTGTTAAAAGCTGATGAAATGGCATCACTGAGAAAAAACCTCCTTCATCTATAAGTAGAGGGTTTGAGGACAGAAAAACCTTCTTCATCTATAAGTAGAGGGTTGAGGACTGAGAGCGCCTCCTTCATCTATAAGCAGAGGGCCAAGGATAAAGTTTGATTTTAAAAATTGCACTGACTGTAAGGCAATTTTGTTGGGCACAGTGAGACAACAACTAAGGGTTTCTGAAATAAAAGTGATGATTAAAGGTAGAGGCAAAGTAGTGGGATTTTAAAATTGGTTTGCATGAGTTTCACTATTATTGAGTTACAATGTGAAGCTAATGGGTTGATCATCAATGAAGAAATATTATTAAGAAGATGGCCAAAAGAGTCAAACAGTCTTGGGCTCAAACTAACTTCTGCCATCATGTATAATGGAAACCACTATCAGTATGTTCATCAAACATTCTTCATTTGGTTGAGACAGAGGTTGGAAGGAAACCAGGCATTTGTCAAAGTAGGCCTCCTTCATCTATAAGTAGAGGGCCAGAGCAGTGATTGATTTTAGGGTTTTCACTGACTGAGAGACAAATTGTAAGAACAGTAGGAGACAATTGAAGGCTTCTGAACAGAGCAATGATGTCAAAAAAAAGGGAAGGCATGAGTACTATAACTATCAAAGAAGCTGACTTATCTCCTATCATAGATTTCTTTCAAAGACAGTCTAGAGCCAAAAATAAACAAACCTTGCTGAGGGGTGTAATTTCCTTAAAATTTACAAAGACCCATCTCCTTGATAAACAGGCTTGACATTTAGTCTCTATTCCTTTAAACAAAACATAGCTGAAAAGTAGTTGAAATCAGCTGGGTTAGACACAGGCCAAAGAGTGATGATTGTTTTTCAAAAGGCACTGTTCTTCCTGTTCATGAGGAAATTTCTTTCAATTACTCATCATAGCGGACAGAAGGAAATTTGAGCTCAGTTTTCCCAAAGAGGCATTGCAACTAAACACATATGTTCATAAATATGCAAGAAGGATTATGGCATGTGTTTCAGGTTCTGGAACAACATTCAAAACCATTAAAACATGCCACTGCTACAAATGAAGGCCTGCTCCTTATAAAAAGAGGTCAAAGATACCTTGCTGTTGCATTTTGAGTAAAGGAAAGATTTTTGAAAGAAGTTCCCTTTTGATGGAAAGATGATGATAAAGCCTAGGTGAATACAACTAGGCCTCACCCACAGTCAAAGAGAAGCATCATTTGGAGAATACATCTATAGTCCCTATATGGATTTGAGCCAGGTTCCCTCTAACAAGCAGATATAATCATAAAGAATAGAAATTGTCAATCAAGTTTTAAAGAGATAAGTCATCTCCTTGCAAAAAGGCAAAAGATGCTTCACAAATAATTGGTCTTCCTTTTCAATAAGAAAAACACCGAGTGATGATTAGCCTTCAAAGTGGTTTTCTCACGGTGAAAAAAGATCACAAGCATAAAGACCTCCAAAAACAGTGACCCACAGTTTTTCAAAAAGGCCTGGTCAAGTTTGGGTTTGTTTTATTTTGAAAAAACACAAATGATAAGATTGGGGTTCATTTGTTGTTTCACAACCAACACCTTCTTTTCAAAAAGGGACTTACAAAAAAAAAAAAACCCTCACGAAAGTCACCACAAGGGGTATTAACTTGTTCACTTTCAAAAGAGGATGAGGGACCGTTACAAACTCATTTGAAATTTTCAAATCGCAAACAAAGCCTCCCCTTAGCTGCTCACTGGACTGAAAAGAGTTTTCGAGCAAGTTCAAAGATTTTTTCAGGCTTGGAGACTGCGCGACGCGCCTGGAAAAGTGCGCGACACGTTCAGGATCAAATTTGTGAAGGAGTTGCGTTGTTGCGCAGCGTGCCTGTAGGCGCCAGTCACGACTGCCCGTCAGCGACCCGACAACATTTTTGTTGCACATCGCCTTCTCATTTCAAATGTGTCGCGCATACTTCAAGAGTCAAACGCCTTCCAAAAGCCTTGAAATCTACTCAAACATTTCAAACAAGGGCTACCATCCATTTTTGAGGTATTTCTATTTGCCTCCTTGGTATAGTAAAGTTGCTAAATGAGAGATCATTGCCATGTTTTCAAAAATAAATGGTCATCGAATAGAGAGGGTATTGCTATAAATCAAAGTGATGTGTTAAATGCTTTGAAGAATTTTGTTACGGTGGGAGGTTAGTGGAGTGATTCATTAGTTTCAAAGAACCTAGAGCTACCCTCAAGACTGTGATAAAACCATAACCTTTGTCAGCAAATGTAGTGGTGAAAACAGTGGTAAGGAGGGTTGAATTTTTGTTGAAAATACGAAGACTGCTATGGCTATGATTGCCCAAGGTTGAAATAGTGATAATGGTGTGTTTATGATGATGTCAAAAGGCCTAAAAACTTCCCTCAATACAGTGCTAAAGGCATAAACCTACAAGTCAAAATATACACAGTAGTAGAGGTTTGTAAAATTGTTGGAGGTGCCTTAAATTTGATAGGGAAAAACCATAAACTCTGTCAGCTATGTTGTAGTGGTGAAGGCAGTGGTAAGAAGGTTTGAACTTTTGTTTAAGGTTCGAGTAACAACAGTGATCATACATAAATTACTTTGTCATTGTCAGAAGTCCTCTCTGTGTGGTGAAAAGCAAAATCAGTGCTGCCATCTTTGTCCATGAAACAAACTTTAATGAGTGAAGTTGTTTTTGCAATTTGAAGGTGTTTTGTCAAAATGTGTGTGAGAAATAGTGAATACAAGGAGGGTGTTTTTTATTGAGAA
Organism: Pinus albicaulis; assembly: GCA_034641835.2. NCBI lineage: Eukaryota > Viridiplantae > Streptophyta > Pinopsida > Pinales > Pinaceae > Pinus > Pinus albicaulis. Next base: position 1,265,793,368 of record CM076572.1, read on the forward strand.
GAGTGTTTTTCCTCTGTCTAAATACAAGGTTGTCTTGTTTTCATCAAAACATAAAGGATCTTTGTAAACATACCCAGCCACAGTAACATTTTCACTATGTGCTTGCTATTTTGATAACTTTGGTTGATTGGCATACAAAGGGAGACAGATAGTGTTTTGGAAGGAGCAGAGATTTTTGTGTTAAAGAGTCATTTCACATAGCATTTGAAGAAATCTGCCTTGGTCAAACAGTGACTAACCAAGAATACATAGTTATGTTTGAGAAAGCATTTTAAAAACCATTTTGAGGCGCCTTGGTGTTGCAGAGAGCATTCAGAACAAGATGCCTCCTAGGAAGGATAGTAGGAGTGGATTGCATAAGAGATTTGAGCCTACTTCCACTGAAGAAGTGAATGCCCACCCATCAGTCTTGTTCAATTTCCATGAGCTTGGGTGTTTAGATTTTTGTCAAAGAGTGCAAGAGGTGAAGAGCTTTTCTCCTTTGACACACCTTTGCACTTTGAGGTTTCAAGACAAGCATTTCCAGTTGGCAGGCCTTGACTTCAAATTCTCTCCAAGGTCCATCTCCAAGGCCACTAAAATCCCCTATTTTGGGGAAAAGTAGTTTAAACAAAGCCATTTGGACTTAGAAGATTACAAGCCCTTTCTAAAGCCTGAGCACAGAGATTCATGTCCTTCTATTTTCATCTTCTCATATCTTTTAGCCATCTACACCCCCCTCATGAAGATCATCATGAAATACTTCACTTGTGAGGGAAGATTCTCCCGAATCTATGCCTATCACATTCGACTGCTCATGCATTTTACAAGGACCAAGTTGCTAAATCTTCCTTTTTTCTTACACAAGAGCATTGAGAAAATGGCTTCCACTGTTCAGAAGAAGCCTCCTTCACAACAAATTGCCTGCCTCTTCCATCACTCTCTCATCAAAGTCATCATCCTTCATCAGCTTGAAAAGAGGGAGGTCTCTTGGGATACTTTCATCACCCATCCGGATTTCTCCATTGTCCCTCCAATTCATACATCCCCTACACCTCCTACTCACCATCCTTCGCCTTCTTCTAGCAGACCTATTCCCAAAAAGCTCAAGTTTACTACAGAACAAACAAAGGAGCCTGAAGAAGGAGAAGAGAGTTACCATGAGGAGGAAGAAGGACATGAGCAGAAAGAGGAAAGTGATGATGAGCAGCAGCAAGGGGATGAAGAAGAAGGTGCTGAACAACAGCATCACAGTGATGATGAACAGCAGCAAGGGGATGAAGAAGAAGGCGCTAAATAGCAGCATCACAGTGAGGCAGAATAGGAGCATCATGAAAATGTTGACCAAGGGCATGAAGGTGATGAACAAGGGCAGCCTGAAGATGTTGAACAGGGGCAGTCACAACATGTTACACAGTAGCTACAGGATGAGGAACAACAACCTCAGGAAGAAGAGGAACAACATGATAAACATATGCAAAACAGTGAGGAGGACAACCCTCAAAGGGAGATTAAAAAAGGCAGCCTAGGCATCCAGGAAGAGATCCAAGACATTGGCAAAAAAGAGGAGCAAGGTGACAAGGGTAAAGAGCCCATGGAGTATGTGCTAGCTGCCTCTCCTAGGCAAGGGGCCATGCTATCTTCTCCGAAAGTCGCCAAGCCCCAGACAGCAAAGAAAAGGATGCCTAGAGTTGTAACTCCAAATGTGACTAGGGCCCTCCGAAGCAAAGGAAAATTGCCCAAGAAACCCATGGTCGAATTGCCCAAGAGGAAGAGTACTAGAAGAGCCACCCAAAGCAAAGGGAAGGGCAAGGAAGAAAGCAGTCATGAATAGGAAAGGGATTTCGACATCATCCAAATCCAAAGTGATGATAGTGATAATGAAGCCCAGATCTTAGAAAATCTCTTAATCCATAGAGAAATCCAAAATGATGCCTTGAGGGCTGATCTTCATAGAGCTAGGAATTTCAATCACTTTTTGCAAGTCCAAAACAAGCAAATGAGTGTCCATATGGCTGTTTATGAGACACGGGTGATCAAATACAAGAAGGAGGCCTCCAAAGCACAAGTGAGGTTGGAAGAACTCATGGGTGAGTTCGAGGAAATTGAAGGTGAAGATCATCCTAGGCGAAAGAGGCCAAGAACCATGGGGCTAAAAAAGGCCCTTGAGAAACAAAAAGAAGAAGAAGATGCCCTCCTCCAATCTACCCCTCTCACTGCATTGTTCGAACAAGAGATAGAGATCAATCGCAAAACATGGCTTGAGAGAGTTAATGATCACTTGGAGAAGAAATTGGAGAGGGAAAATAGGGACTTGGACCTCCAACAGAGGATGACCAGGCATTATAAAAAGCTAAATCAGTTTGTCCGACAGAAGTTGAAGGCTGCTCAAGAAAAACTCAAGGAGGCTAAAGGGAAGCGCCTGGAACAAAAATTGAGGAAAGACACCTCAGGACTCCAAATTTTGGCCTCTGCTTCACAACATGTTGCTGAAAACCCTTGAGGGTCATGCTCACAAATTTTGGGCGAATTTCGACATATTTTGGTTTTTTGTCGTTTTTGAGTTTTTGGCCAAAAACCATGGGCATCGCCATTTCAGTTTGGGGCATCATCAAAGGATGAAAATGGTGTCATTGGATGCCATAATTTCAGGATCACATACTCAGCGATTTTCAAAATAATTGAAGATATTTTGCTCCCCCAAAATGGCGAAAAACACTCGCTTTTTCTACACTCTGCCTCGTTTATCAGAAAGGCTTATTTTTTGGGTTTTCACACACAGACCTATTTTTGGAGGACTTCCAGTGGTCATTTGGGAGAAAAATAAACATTTTCAGAAAGTAGACACTCAGAGCTTTCCAACGAGCTATCATGAGCCTCGTTTTGACACCGGGAAGGCCTCCAAAGGTTGCCGGCAAGTCAAGGGACCTTTTGCTGATGTTTTTTTTGAGTATTTTTGTAAAAATTGAACCTTTCAAAATTGACTTTTCCTCATGTGCGTTTAGCTATTTTTGTGCATGATAAGTTATGAAAAGTCAATTTATTTCCATTTTTTAGCAATTTTTGAGATATTTGTTAGATATTTTGTGCCTTGGGCTTTGCAAAGCCTCAAGGACAAGTCTAGATATTTTGGATAGGCCAATGAGATTGCAAGTTGAACCAAGAGGTTTTCCTCACTTTGGCCTATTTATTCCAAAGGATCTCATTGTAAACAAGGCTAAACTTGATGAATAGAAGCAATATATGGTCATATAACCTTTGGAAGAAATACTTGTCTTATGTTTTTGGATAGTCTCTTGGATGTTCTTGGATGATGAAAAAGGATTGTTGTTGGATTCCATGACTTGGTAGAATGGTATAGTGTCTCTCTCTTTATTTTGTTTCCTAGTTTTCATTCATAAATCCATGTTCTTGCTTGCTATAGGACAGTAGAGAACAAATTTGAGACATGCCCTTGGAGGCACCTCAAATTTCCTGTTTCTTCATAGCTTCCATGTTTTCTTCATTCTTAGTCACATTAAAGAATTCTTGATTTATCTTTAATAACTTAAGAATATTGTTTGCTTGTTTCATTCATGGTTTTATGCATGCTAAGTATGATTTACAATATGCCCTGCTTACTCATGGCTAGCCATAGCTCCATCTATGAAACTTCTCTTTGACTAATTAGATTGTCATTTGTTGAACCAAGGAGGTCTTGTTTTGATCTTGCCCTTTGCCTAAGACTATGAAATCTTATTTTCAAAGTGCCCAATAGCTTGAAGTACTGTGTTTAGGTGTTCCGGCATAGTGATTTGAGTTGTTTGTCTGTCTTAAGTGTATTTCCCCAAAGTCTGATAGCCTTTTCCTAAAGTTAGAGAGTTATATATCTCTATGCATGGCTTGAATGTTTATTTCTATGCATTGATTAGCTTAAAAGTTACATTTCTCATGATTAATGGTTTGTCCTACCATGTTTATGTCAGCTATTAAACTACTTGTGCTTGAAATCCTTTGTTATTCAAGAACTTGATGTCCATCTTACTCCATTTTTCCCAAAGATCCATTTTACCTCGAATCAAATCGGCCCTTCAACAACCTTGTATCACCATATGAAAGCTTTCTTGACCTCTTCAACCCCATAGCCCAGTTGATCTGAAATCTTTTTACCTATCTTATATCTTTGATTAATTTCATCCCTCACAACCTAAAAATCAAAACCAAAAAACCTACTTCATAACTAGCCTAAAATCAGAACACAATAAGAAAACACATAGATATCCCTTACAAAAATAGAGAGATCCCTCTCTGAGTCCAGGAAGGCTAGGTCCTTGGGCTCCAAAGACTGGTTCGATGTTACACTGTCATTTGGCTTTCCAATCAGCCAAATCACGGGACCCTAACAGGTTGCACATAAGCAAAGAAAGGATGCAAGGAGAAGGTAAAAAGCTCAAGCCCATTCACTATGGTCCATTTAAGTTCATCAAGAAAGTTCGTAACAATGCATTTCAACTTGACTTGCCTTCATATATGGAAATGTCTTCAGTTGTCAATGTTGAAAATTTACATTTGTATGAGCCTCCTTTGATTGATGATCAAGGGAGTGATGTTCAGTTTCCTTCTATAGAATATTTCTCGCTAGAATGTTTGGATGAGCTCAAGGAGGATACCATCCTTGACAGGAGGACATGCACTTCTAAGAGGGGAAGTGTCGATTACCTTCGAGTTGGGCTCAAGGGAAGTAAAGCAAGTAAGGCAAAGTGGATGGAAGCTGGAAAGTTCAGGGAGTTGTACCCTCATCTTCTGAACAGGTAATTAAAGTCTTTTGGGTCCAAAATCTTCCTAATAGGGAGGTGTGATCAGGAGATCATGTATTTTGATCAAAATTGAAAGTGCTTGAAACTTTACCGAACCTAAACGACCGGGTAGATCTCTTCGTTGCAATTTCGGCGCCGTGAATGGTTCGAAAAACCGATGTTGTATGAGGAAGATATGACATTCTGATCGTTTTCCTAAACTGCTAAATTTTTGTGACAGAGTGACTAGGATGCCTAGTCAGCATGCAGGTACAGTCAGCAAAGGTGGCATATTCTTGAAATATTCAGTTTTTCTAAACTAATCAGGATTCGCCAAGTGGTGGTTTAAGGGTTGTTGATGGGTTTGTACGAATTTTAGTGAGGGCCATTAGATGGGTGACACGTGGCCAACTTGAAGGCTGCCACGTGTCCCCTAGAACATTGTGCAAATTTTTTTTGGAGTCCGGGGTTTCTACCCCGTGACCTCCATGGCACCCGCAAAGACCCCGACCAACTCTCCTATCAAATGTTTCTAACCACTATAGTTTGCTGCATTTATTTGAAGAGTAGTACTCAACAAGTTGGGGGGGACCGCCGGCTGTCCCAACCCACCAACGGCCCCAACGGATTTGGTCACATGGCGGCGACAAGATAGTAGAATATAATGTTACCCTAGCGGTTTCCATAAACCTTAAACTCCGGCAGCTTAACCTCGTCACATGGCGATGTTGCAGATTGTTAAATGCGATGGTTTCAAACCAAAATTTCTGGCGGTAAGCGCTCTCACATGCACAGGTTAAATAGTATTTTATGCGGTGGTTTCAGGAACCTGTCCATTACATGGTTCCGCTCCGAGTTTGTTGCGGAGGTTTAAACCATGAACGCGGGGATTCCGAGGGTCGTCATGTGGCCACCCTCACCCCTAACCACCAAACTTAAATGATAGTGGTTAGTAACTGGTGGATTATTTGGCACGCTGCGCTAATTTCAGAGTTTTGACTATTTTTTTACTGCGGTTAAGTGCAGTCTCCACATTTAGTGGAGGATTCCTAGGGGATATTGGGTAAAAGCCTAGCCAGGTCAATTTTCGACCAATTTGGGTGAAACAAGAGTCTACCTAGACTAAATTGAGCATTCTGGAGCCACTGGTGCAGAGAAAAAAGCCATTAGAGGCTTGTAAACATATGTATTTGCAATTTTGAGCATAATGACAAAGAGGGACATGCCATTGGTGAACTGCTTCGTCATGCCTACTATGTAAAACTTATGTGTGATGTTATTTCTCTGTTATACACTGTTGTTCAATGTTATTTAGGCTTAATTTCATGCTTAAAACTCACAAATTCCCCTATGTTTTATGGTTAAATTACTCATTCATTAAGCAAACAAATGGAGACAAATTGTACATGTTTTTATTACTAAAAGGACACTTAGCACGACAAACTAATACAGTCCTTTTAGATCAAAACCAGGCTACGAGGAGCCCACAGAGTAGTAGTAGTAGGATCAGTTGGATTGATGCAGTCAGATGTCATGAGGACATGAAATCGAAGTGACAGTGTCAGATACTGGAGCGCAGATCAGAGTTCACGGCAAGTGTGGAGTGCATGGATGTAGAGGTCAACAACGCAGTGGATCTAGAAGACATGTGCAGTTGGTACCAGCAGAAGTCAGAAGACTTTGATGACAAGTGTATTATACTGATTCAGTTTTTTGGAGGCTATTCAGTTTTGAAAGTGTTGCATGCAAAGGTTGCACGTGCGAGAAACACTAGAGAAGTGTTTCATGCAAAGGTTGCATCGCATTCATGGAGTTGCATGGCGCATGCATGGAGTTGCATGTCACACATGCATGGAGTTGCATTTCGCATGCAAAGGCATTACTTTCTTGTTGAGAGGGAGTGTTGAAGTCTGCAACAAGAAACAATGAAATTGGCATCCAGAAACAACATCCTTGATCCTAGTGAAAATTAAGCACCTACACTAGGTGGGGCCCACACAAGCTATTTTTAGGTGGATGTCTATTTATAGATGCATGAGAAAATTCTATTTATAGATTGCATGTCTATTTATTGATGCATGTCAACTATTATTATCTCTTAATATTACGGTTGGACAAAAAACAATAATCTATTCTCAATGTGGACTTGGAAATAGTTAACTGAAGTGGAAAATCAGTTAGCTAAGTGAATTTTGAGTTAATAGGTTGGTTGGTGGGACATGCAGGTTGACTTGAGTTGTAACAGAGTGATTCTAGTTGTAATAGAGTTGGAAGTGCAGTTATGAGAGTTGTAAAGTATTTTAACTCAGTTAAGTGAGTTAAACTCAGTTGTGCTAGTTGTAACTGAAGATACACTAGTGAGAGATCAAGTGAATTAATTATTAATTAATTCAAAATCAGTGGCCTCACATGCAACTGAATATTTACTACTATTAACTGCATGCATGTCAGATCCAGTGTAGACCCAGTGAAGATGTAGGTGAAAGGGACAATTGACTATCAATTGTGACATTATCCAGTTGCACAAATGCAACCACACACACATTGGATGTGCCTTTGAGGATTGTGCAGTCAAGGCAGGAAAACATCAATTCATTCAGGGGTTCTTGACCATCAGGGATTGCGCAGTGGAGGCAAGCTGTCTAGAGACAGTAAATTGGCTAAGGAACTTGCCAATTTTTGTATGATAGTGTGAGATAGTTAGCTATTGTACTGAGAGCTCTTAGAGTAGAGATTTGTATGTAATTGTTTCATGATCCATGATATAATACATAATAGAAGATAGTGGGGTTTTTAGCTTTATGCTTTCTCGGTAAATTATCTGTGTTATGTGTGATTGATATTTCTTCATGATATTGCTATTGGCGATTGTGTTTTAAATTCCGCAAAGATTTTGTAGAAGCGATTCTGTATTTAACAGTGGCATATAATTGTTAGATTAGGAGAATCCAGGATATACATGCATTTTGTATTAAATTTCTACAACAACTTCTTTACCCTTCTTGTCATCAAAAAATTTACCAGTTATTATTTTTTTTAATACAAATATTGTTTTCTTCTCTAGAATTGTTGCTTTGTCTATTATACTTGCTTTTTTATCAACATTTAAAGACACATCAAAGTTATTTGATAATGTTGTTTTGTTTTATTTAATAATAATTATAGAAATTCATGGGGGCAAAGGAGTAGTATAAATTTCATTTAAACATCATCACCAGGTCTAGAGAAAAAATATATTTTTTAAATCAAAACAAAAATATATCATTAAATTCTTTAATGGATTCATTTTAATACGTGAAAATTCTAATACCAAATATGTTGGGGATTTTTCCTCACCAATTTTTTAAGAAATTTGGTTTGAAAATAATCCAAACTAGTAGAATTATCTTGCAAAGAAAAATACCAAGAAGTTGATTTTCCCCCTGTTGGGGTTCCCATGTTTTGGCCAGGTTGACAGAGACCAAAAGATGAGACAACATAGAACCACTTTCAGACCTTAGGATCTAGCCCTCCTAGGTCCAGAGTGTTGGGGTTCCCATGTTTTGGCCAGGTTGATAGAGACCAAAAGATGAGACAACATAGAACCACTTTCAGACCTTAGGATCTAGCCCTCCTAGGTCCAGAGAGGGATCTCTCTATACAAGTCAAAGGATATGTCTTTGAAGCTCTGGTGTTATGATTTTAGGCTAGTTATAGGCTCAGGGTTGTTTGTTTGATTATTTAGGTTTTGTTGGAAGGAATCAGGAAAAGAAGGTCCAATAGAAGACAAGGATGAGCAAAGGTGAAGCTTAAGCAGAGACAGATAACTCAAAGAACATCAAAGCCATTGGGCTATGGAGTCAAGAAAGGATTTACTTGTAATTAATGTGCAATCTTTCAATTGGGCTAGTCATCTAGAGCATATGGATCTTGAAGGAGATATTTGGAATGGGACATTAAGGGTTGAAAATGAAAGGAGGAGAACCAACCAACTCTGTCTATAGATCAGGTCAGAGGTCATTTAACTCCAGGCCTGCTTGGAAATAATTAGAGGCAAAACAAGGGATCTTAGAAATGTTGAATGGGGATGGAAAGCTCCTAGTGAGGCAGATTCAGGATTCTAGACCTCCCAGGTTCTCAACACATCCAACTAAATCCTAACAAGAACATCTGAACATAGACTTCATTAATTCATACATCAGAGAGCAGGCAATAACATCCACTACACTGGTTAAATCAATCGAAATCAATATTCAGATACACATATGAGCAGAAAACATTGAGGTAGGGAGAGCAGGAAATATAAGGCACCTATCAAGGGTGAATCCTATATTATACTTCTGTTGCCTACCAGCAGAAATGAAATGAAATGAAAGCAAGTCAATCAAAAACACAGAGAAAGAGGAAACATCACCAGCTGCTTTAGATCAGGATCCAAAGAAACATGCTTGTCATATTAAAAACAACACCAATCAGGTACATCACAGCCCATAGCTTGAACATTCAGTTTGAATACATCTAGCCTCAGTCTATCTTACAATATACACAGAGAACTTGTCTCAAGAGGAACAATGCTTGCATTCCACTAATTTCTCCTCAACAACCATTACAATAATATCCTTTTGTGCTTTATAGCAGAAGAGACACAGAAGATCGACTGAGGAGGTAGGTGAATTTTAAATGTTACATTAAACCCAAGAATGACTGCAGGGCCAAAACCCAGTCTGCTTGAAATGCTTGAGTATTTAATCTCTGTCATTTCTTTATGTAGGAGTGATCTTCTTTGGATTTACCTTTACTTCAGAACTGCCATCGGATGCATTTTGACTACCATACTTTTTTGTACTTGAGGGGAATAAACAAATGGTAAACAACTTCTGAAAAGATCTGCTTCATAAATGTCTGATGAAGAAAGACATCCTGCTGACAAATAACCCTGATGGTACCTTTCACTATGCCCAGGGTCTTTAGATCGATCCTCGGGGTCTTCAAACTGCCGCTTTAAGGCCCGAAACCTTCATTGTCATGCTCCAGTCTCTTGTCCTTGCTCTGCAACATTCTTTCTTCTCTGATCTTGCCATATTGCGCTCTAAATGGTGCCGGAAGGTTCCTTACAGGGTTTGAAGTATGCTCATTTAATAGAAATCCCTGTCTCCACCTTCCCTGGTCCTTTTTCCATAAATCCAGCCGCTGCGGATGATCTTCCTCGGATCTAGTTGTTTGGGTAGCGTAGGAGTTTATCATGGTGCCCATTCTTTCTTTATATTTCTGCAAGAACACGAAAACTGTGAAGAAATCCATGGACGAGGGTGGCGGGTGACATGGATGGATGAAACGGACGCATTTGGTGACATGGCGGAAGAAACTACAGAGGAAACAGTGAAAACCTGTTCTGGTTGGGGTTGGCGGAACTCAAAGTGAAAATGCATGAAAAACGAATGATAATCGTGAAAAGACACGAAAAGAGCTAATTATACGTAATGGGCAGGGAGGGAGTACGGAGTGTGCACGTGGAGTGACGTGGCAGCTCGGGGGTGACGGGATGGTCAACCATGAATAGACAGATCCGGACCGTCGATCGGGCGGAGATCAACGGCGAGGGCGATAGATAGTGGGCCTGCTGGCGTAGCGGGGACTGATTAACGGGCGAGCAACTTGGACGAAGGGACGCTGTCGGATGAAGATCTCAAGATCTAACGGTGATCGTGAATTCCACTGCCCGGATTTTGTCTGGGAGATAATGCGCGAAATGGCGGTTTTCAGAATAGTACAGGAGGACGCGTGGCAGGAGATGAGTGGAATCGCTGGGTCTCCGAGGAAAACCGCTCGGTGCCCAACAGTGGTGCGGAAAATACCGGCGGGTTATGAACAGTGCAGCGGGGACCACCATTTCGAGCGCGCTCCGCGCCGTTGGATCCGGTGTTTAACGGACGGTGGAGATGCGATCTAGGATTTGAACGTGGAAAACGACGGAGGCAGCAGGGTCAACGAGGATCATCCGATCAATCAAGATTGATGGTCAGGAACGCCCCCGAAATGAATGGACCGTGAGCCATTGATCTACGGGATAAAAACGGACGGTGGGGATGGACTGTGGGGGGCCAAGGTGTATGGGCACGGGAATTTTGGAGCGACCCCCCATAGTGAATAACAATCGTTGATTTGAGTCGTCCCATATCCCGAGGAGTCAACTACGGGGGCTCCATGGTTTGACTCTACGGGCAGAGAAAAACCCCCGCAGGGGAAAAAGCCTTGGTCACGGCGTCAGGCTATATGGAGCGGAAAGGCGCTGGGCTAGCGAAGAAGGGGGCTTAGGCCTATAATAAGGTCCAAAGTGGGTTTTCTAGCCTTTTTAGTGCATTCCAAGGCCTAAGGGGGTTAATGATAGAAGAATAAAGGGGAAAAATGAGGAACCCAAGGATAAAGGTGGGATTTAAAGGGGATTTTGGGGGATTTAGGCATAGAGAGGGGGAATCTTGGGGGGGAAGAAAGGGAATTCGGATAAAGGGAAAAGAAGGGGAATTGATGTATTTCGCAGGGGTAAAGGAGGGAATAATAGGCCCTTTTTGAGCAATGTACTAGCAGAGAGGATTTGTATTAGGCACAGCAATTGAGAGACTTCAAGGAGGATGGGTTTTCAGGGGAAAGGCATTCCTTGAAGGCTCAAAACAATCTAGCCCCCAGTTGGCTTGCCAAGAATTTCATAGGGGGGCTAACAGTGGCTCCACATGGGGATGGCTTCTTCTTGGAGGAGTCAAGAAACCAGATATGATCTTTGGAGTAGGCCAGATGCCTACTATCATAAGCCATCTTCCTTCTTTGATTTTCAGCTGCCACAATATTTTGGATACAGAAATCAGCAGAAACATTTTCCCAACCAATCTACCTACCCAAACTAGAGTTCTAGCAATTTTCCCTTGGGTGCATTTGAACTAGCAGACCCTTTACATTTTATTTTGCAAAACAAAAACAAACCTATTCTAATTCTACCCTTATTGCTCCATGAGGCTAGATTAGACTGTTGGCCTCACATGTTTCTCTACCTATTCTACTACCTGTTGGGATTAAACTGTCCAACAGGTTTCTTCACCTACATTCTAAGACAGGAAATTTAAACACAGCTAAGCCAGGATTAGACTGTCTGACTTGCTGGACAGAAACTTGTAGAAGACAAAACTGTGAAGGCGTGGAATTCTGCAACTTTGAAACATTCTTCTTTCTTTCTTGTGACTCAAGTTTTGAGCATATTTGAGTCACCTCTTTTCTTTGCTTCAGCTCTGGTTTTGGGCATATTAGAGCTGGTTCTTCTTTCGCTGCTGATCCAGATTTTGAGCTTATTAGGACCAGCTATTCTGCTTCCTTTGGCTCGGATTTTGATCAGGTTTGAGCCATGCTTTTTACTTCAGAGGTTCATTTTTTGAGCATGTCTGAACCTCTCTTTTCATTCTGTTTTTTGGAACATTTTCTCTTTTTCTGAAAATGAAAACATGCAATGGTATGTACAATGGAGATGAAATTGGAAATGGAAAATCAATAGAAGTAATGTTTGAGCATCCTGCCATTGACAGGACCCCCAAACAATTTTGTGCCATCAAGTTCTTGCAGAAAAAACGCATTAGGACCCACAGTGGCCTGGATTATGTATGGACCCTGCCACAAGCTGTCAAATTTGCCATGTTTTCCCTTGTCCTCTCTTCTTGAGTCCCATTTTAGAACCTTGTCACCAATTTTGAAATTTGAAGCTTTGGTTCTTTTGTCAAACTGCCTTTTTATGTTTTCTTGGACTCTGATAGCTCTGTTATAAACCTGCTCCCCTGTTTGCTGAAGATGGATTGTTTCATTAATTCTCCTTATCATGATGTCCTCCTCTTCCTGAATCTCTTGGACCAGCTTGATCACTGGAACTCCAAGACTGGTAGGAAAAACTGCTTTTGTCCCATAAACCAGCTGAAAGGGTGCCATGCCAATAGATTTCTTTGTAGTGAGCCTGTCTGCCCACAAGGCATGTATCAACTTTTTGTGCCAAGACCTTTTGTTCTCTTCCAGCATCTTTTTAATGATTGTAACCAGGCTTTTATTTGATGATTCAGCTAGGCCATTACCCTAGGGGTAATAGACAGTTGAATGTCCAAGTGTTATTCCGTACCTGTGACAGAAATCAACCATTTTTTTGGATCCGAAAGCAGCAGCATTGTCAGTGATTAATTTCCTTGGACAGCCAAAACGAGATAGTATGAAGTCTTCTAGGAACCTAATGATGACAGAGTCAGTGGCATTCCTAGTGGGTATAGCTTCTATCCATTTAGTGAAGTAATCTGTGGCAGTCGGGATCCATTTATGCTGTCCAGAGGAGGCAGGATGAATCTCTCCTATAAAGTCTAGGCCCCATTGCATGAAAGGGCCTTCTATGGTGATTGGTTGCAGAGGGAGGGAAAGGAGTTTTCTTTTGCCCTCAAATATTTGGCATTTGCGGCAGGCAAGAATCATTTTATGGACATCACTAAAGAGTGTAGGCCAATAGTAACCAGCCATGAGTATCTTATTTGCAGTGGTTTTCCAACTCAGGTGGCCTCCACACTCCCCAGCGTGGAATTCTTGTTTGACTCTTTCAGCTTCAATTTCAGACAAACATTTCAGCAAAAGGTCATTTGGGTTCTTCCAGTACAAATTTTCATTCAATATACAGTAGTTTCTGGCTTTTAGTTTTGTAAATCTGGCCTTTGTTTTAGAAATTTCTGGAGGGGCATTGAGACTAGTGAGCACATAAAGGATGTTAGTATACCAAGGAGAGTTCTGAAACTGTTCCTCAACAGTTGGATGGGACAATCCTTCCTGCTCATCTAGGGACTTTATCATGTTAATGTCAAGGGCCTGTAAGTTTGATTCAGCCATTAGTTGGGCCAAGCCTTGACCTTTGATCAGCTTGGTGGGTTTTATTTCAATGTCATATTCTAAAATTGTAGCAATCCATTTGCCCCTTTTCCCATCAGGGTCTTGGGACAAGATATCCTTAACCACTATATTTGGCACATAGGCAATGGTGTGAGAATGCAGAATGTACACCCTAAAGTCTTTTAAGGCCTTAATCAGGGCATAGGCCTGCTTTTCCATGATGCTGTACTTTAAGGGTGCATCTCTTAAGGCTTTACTGAAGAAGGCTATAGGCTGTTCATTACCTTCTGAATTTTTTTGCAGCAAAACTGCAGCTATTGTGTGTTGGGAAGCAAATGAGAAGATTAGAAAATCTTTTGAGAAGTCAGGGCTGATAAGGACAGGGGCCTGAGTGAGCGCAAGTTTTACTGACTCAAAAGATTTCTTGGCTTCAACAGTCCACTTAATTCCTGCACCTTTCTTTAGCATTTCAGTCATTTTCCTAAGGTGCTCAGCAACATTGGGGATAAATCTTCTAAGGAAATTGATCTTCCCTATGAAGGACTGCAATTCCCTGATGTTTTTTGGATGTGAAATTTGAAGTATTCCCTCAACTCGCTGTGGGTCTATCCTAATCCATTTCTCAGATATAATGTGGCCCAGAAGTTTACCTTCTTGCAACCCAAAAACAATCTTCTTAGGATTTAGGGACAGACCGTACCTTCTACATTTTTCAAAAACTTTTCTCAGATGTTTCAGGTGTTCTTCTTCAGTTTTAGAAAATACAGTCAAGTCAACCAAGTAGATACTATGAAGTGTCCTATCTCCTCTGAGAAAGCTATGCCCATCGCTCTCTGGAAGGTAGCTCCAGCATTCATCAATCCAAAAGGCATTTTCAAGTACATGAAGGTGCCCCATGGAGTGGTAAAAGTTTTTTTGAGTTGATCTTCTGGGAGTACCAGAACTTGGTTGTATCCTGAAAAACCATCAAGCAGGGAGATTCTCTTAGAGCCCACTACCTTTTGTAGGATATGTTCCATTCTAGGCAAAGGGTAGTTGTCTTTCAAGGAGGCTCTGTTGAGGTTTCTGAAGTCTATGCATAGCCTGATCTCCCCTGTCTTCTTCCTTACAGCCACTAAGTTTGAAACCCAATCAGAAAACCTTACAGGGACTATTATGCCTGCATCATACATCTTCCTGATCTCTTTCGCTACTGCAGGCAATTGTTTTGGATTGATTCTTCGAAGTTTTTGTCTGAAAGGATTCTGATTTTCCTTTAGTGGTATCTTGTGTTGTATGATGTTGGTGTCATAGGACTTTAAGTCTTCATAGCTCCATGCAAACACATCAATGAATTCCTTAAACAAGTCAATGTATTTTTTCTTCATGTTTGCAGGCATAGACTTAGCCAGTTTTATCATTCTGGGTTTGTCTTCAGTGCCAATGTTGCATTCTTCCACATCAGAATCAACGTGTTCAATTGTGGGCTTTTTTTCTACGTCATCAAAGTCAAAAAGGTCCTCTAAGGGTGCCAGGCCTCTGGGTATATTCTTGTCTTTGGCCTGCAGCACTTCGACCTCTTCATTTTCTGCGTTTTCACTATTTTCGTTAAAATTTCCAGTTTTATCAGAAAAAAGATTTATTGCTATGTTACAGGGAGTTTCCACGTTACAGGGTGTTTCTTCCTCATCTAGGCAGAAGCTATCATGTTTGGAGTCTGAATCAGAAAATTCAAACTCATTTCTGCCCATTAGGAAATTTTTGATCTATTTGTCTCCTTCAAAGACCTACCAATATTTTTCATTGTCTGGCACTGCAGGCCTGAATTTGGTCTGAATGATAATTTTTTGGTCAACTGGGGCCTTAAGGTATGAGCTAGCTAGGCAAGCTAATCCATTTGCAACTGCGTTTTGCCCCCTAGGAATGAATACTAACTCATATTCAACAAACATTTTCAGCAAATCTAGAGTATCATTCCTGTATGCCCTAAGCCTAGGGTGTTTTGCTGAATACTCACCATTCACCTGTTTGATCACTAACTCTGAGTCTCCTCTCATAGCTATCCTACGGGCTCCTAATTTTTTCAACAGATTTAAGCCCAAGATCAGAGCCTCATATTCTGCAATATTGTTCGTGCATTTGAAATGCAGATTGACAGCGTGGCTCTCTGCGTGATCATTTTCAGTGTTACGCAGCCACACTCCTGCTCCAGCACTCTGCCTAGTACAGGACCCATCAAAGTTCATTTCCCATAGGGGTTCGTTGTTTACTTCGTCTTCATCCCCTCCTCTACAACTGGATTCACCATTATGTTGAGTTGTGAGGTTTATGCTAGGAGGGGGGTCATTTTGTGGTTCATTATGGGCATGGAGATCAGGGAGGTGGCTAGGTTGCTGTTTTTGTTCTGTTTATGTTTCATTCAGAGTTATATTTTCAGTATTTTTCACATGGTCTTCTCCTTCGTATTCTTCCAGAGTAGCCATTATGTTGAAATCCATGGGCTGTATGTTTGTATTTCCATTATCTGATCTCGGCTCTTCTGAGGATTGGTCATTGTAGAGAATGAAAGAGTCCAGATCTGTATGTACAGAGTATAATGGTGAATTTTCAGGCTTCTCGGGGCTACTGACTAGGAATTTCATTTGAGATTCTCTATATAGTCTTCTAAGTTGGCCAAATATAGGGATAGTGGCATATGAGCCATCCATCTGCATTGTTCCTTGCAGTTTGGCTCCCCATGATCTTGACAATAGCAAGCCATACTTTGGTGGCACATCTGCCACCACAACATCCATGACCATACACTTGGCAGGAATCTGGGTCAAACTCACACATAAATCCTTGATCAGTCCTAGGCATTTTACTCTGCTAGAGTCAAATGAGTATAAGTCTTTGTAAGGTCTGGTAATTTCTAGGCCTAGCCTTTCCATCACTACCTTAGGCATCAGATTGTGTGATGCACCAGAGTCATGCATGGCATTATGGAGGATCTTGTCATGAATGTTGAGACTGATATAAAAAGGTGGAACTACCCCTTCCTGAAATTTTCCCTCAATCTTTGGACAAAATAGAAGGGCAGGTTGATCATCATTTAGATCTACAGAATCGTTTATTTCTCCCAGATCTAATGCTTTCAAAATTTGGCCTTTATATACATCTTGAGTGGCCAGCTCAGATAATGGTACAGAGATTTTGATTTTTGCAATCTCACTCTCCAGATTGAAAGTGGACTGGACCTTTGTAATGCTCAATTCTGCTTTGTTAATTACCACCTTAGTGGTAGAATCAGTGGGCTGATTTTCACTATGTACATGTGTGTGAACAGTTTTATCAGGAGCACTAGCTGAGGTGCCAAAACTGCTGGTTGGTTGACCTTGTTTTTCAGTGTTTTGGTTGTCTTTCTCCTTGTTTTTGCCAGAACTTTCAGCTGCTGATTTGTTATTTACAGTAGTCACTTTAGAAGATTTTTCAGGCCTCTTTTTGATGGTTACCTCAGGAGTCTTTGTTTTGGGAGTGTCTTGATTCTTTTTACTCCTAAGTTCATATTGTTCTCTGACCTGCATTATAGCATTTTCATATCCAAGTCTGTAGGCTTCAGATTCTGACCCTCCTCATCCCAATAGGTGGACAAGGGCTAATCTTCTTCTGAATCACAGTTATGGATTGAGTCCTCTGTTTCGAACATGTTTATTTCATTCCCCTCAGACTCTTCTATGATTCCCTCATCCTCATCTAGAAAGTTTTGGAAAGGGGGAATAACTTGTTGATCTGATTCTTTCTGTCTGTTGGGAGTGGCATTGTTTCTTCTAAAGTTTTGGTTCTGGTTTTGATTTTTGCTCTGAGTGACAACCATTTTTTCCATCATTTGATATATCTTGTCCACGTTTTTGGATAATCTGTCAATATTCGGATCTGATGTGGAGGCCACTATATCATCCTTGTATGTTACCCTCCTCTCAGATCTCTGCCTTGCTCTTTTCTCCATCAGGTTTGCTTCTATGGTTATGGCTCCCTTCTGCATGTCTTGCAAATTGGTGTACTCTTTATCCCTCAGCTCATAGGCCATGTCGGCATCAAAGCCCTCAGGATACTTTGCTAGGGCCATACCTTGTGGAGGTTTCATCTGTGGAGGGAGTGCATTGTAAATGCTGTTAAATCTCGTTGTGTAATCATGGACACTCTCTCCTGTATTTCTCTTAAGGGACATGTATTCTGCTAGAAGCTGGCGGGGGTTTGCTCTAATCTCCCATTTGTTTATGAAGGTTTGGTACAATGCAGGGAGATCTTGAATACTGCCAGGAGGTAAACCTTTAAACCATTTCTTCACCTCACCTCCTAAGCTTTGGGAAAAGATCCTCATTTTGATTGTTTCATCATCAATTTCCATATAGTCAGAGTCCTCCATCTTATCTACATGTTGCTGAGCTGTTATGGACTCTTTAGCAGTGAAGTGTGGGATTTTTGACTGATAATCATTTGGTAAGGGTAACAAGGGTTGGGGTAGAACTAAAGGTGCATACCAAGCTGCCATAATGATGTTCTGATGGGGTAAAGGGTTAGCTTGAGCAGCTGGTATTTGGATGACAGGGATGTTTGGACCAGCAGAAGTCTATTGAGTAGATCTAGGGTGAGAGAGCCCCAAGTTTTGGAGGAAGTGAAAATCAGGTGGTGTGGAAGGAGGGGTTTCACTGTCCCTAGTGTTTTGACCACTGTTAGATGGTGTATTGTAAACTTTGAGGTCTTGCTGGTCTAGATGATTGAATGACCTAGTTCTCGGTAGTCTATTAGGTATGTCTAGGTCAGGGAGGAAATGTGCTAGAGCTGTTAGGTTTTCTAGTGCAGAATTTTCTCTAAGAATGTGGCTGGAAATGGTTGATATTTTAGGTGTAGGAGCTCCTTTGAGGATACACTCTTGATTTTCAACTATTTCCGATGGATTAGGGTTGGGATAAGCTCTTGTATGGATGGTTCTAAAAGCCAGAATGCTGTTTATAAGCCAAGCAACTTAACCCTACTCGTTTCTTCTACTGTGGTTCATGTTGTCTCAGGAGCTGGCCTCCCAGTGGAGTCTTCATTATGTTTCGGGTCTAGTCTCCCAGTGGGGTCTGATGTGAAACCAAAATGATCAGCAGGCCTACTGATCACCAGTGGAGTCTTTTAATGTTTAGGAGCAATGGAGTCGCCAGGTGGAGGGTTTAGGATGTTTCTAAGGGGTACACTGTCCACCACAGTGCTCAGGCACTATCACCTTTCAGGAATCTCCTCTAAAACAACAAGCTCCAACCAGAGATTGACTGGGAGGGCATTTACCAGATATGTCACCTCTGAAAAGAGGATGAGATCTGGAGGCTACCTGGCCCTTTCCAGGCTCTGTCTAAGAGTATGGTGGATATTCAATAATGGAGGTTGATTCAAGAAAGGGGTGACTTACTTTCAACCTAACCAGAGTTCTAAGTTTCTGAGGTTTTTACGAATGTTTAAGGTGAAATGTACTCAGAATTCCCCAGCGGAGTCACCATTATGTTGGGGTTCCCATGTTTTGGCCAAGTTGATAGAGACCAAAAGATGAGACAACATAGAACCACTTTCAGACCTTAAGATCTAGCCCTCCTAGGTCCAGAGTGTTGGGGTTCCCATGTTTTTGCCAGGTTGACAGAGACCAAAAGATGAGACAACATAGAACCACTTTCAGACCTTAGGATCTAGCCCTCTTAGGTCCAGAGAGGGATCTCTCTATACAAGTCAAAGGATATGTCTTTGAAGCTCTGGTGTTATGATTTTAGGCTAGTTATAGGCTCAAGGTTGTTTGTTTGATTGTTTAGGTTTGGTTGGAAGGAATCAGGAAAAGAAGGTCCAATAGAAGACAAGGATGAGCAAAGGTGAAGCTTAGGTAGAGACAGATAACTCAAAGAACATCAAAGCCATTGGGCTATGGAGTCAAGAAAGGATTTACTTGTAATTAATGTGCAAGCTTTCAATTGGGCCAGTCATCTAGAGCATATGGATCTTGAAGGAGATATTTGGAATGGGACATTAAGGGTTGAAAATGAAAGGAGGAGAACCAACCAACTCTGTCTATAGATCAGGCGAGAGGTCATTTAAATCCAGGCCTGCTTGGACAGAATTAGAGGCAAAACAAGGGATCTTAGAAAGGTTTAATGGGGATGGAAAGCTCCTAGTGAGGCAGATGCAGGATTCTAGACCTCCCAGGTTCTCAACACATCCAAATAAATCCTAACAAGAACATCTGAACATAGACTTCATTAATTCATACATCAGAGAGCAGGCAATAACATCCACTACACTGGTTAAATTAATCAAAATCAATATTTAGATACACATATGAGCAAAAAACATTGAGGTAGGGAGAGCAGGAAATATAAGGCACCTATCAAGGGTGAATCCTATATTATACTTTTGTTGCCTACCAGCAGAAATGAAATGAAATGAAAGCAAGTCAATCACAAACACAGAGAAAGAGGAAACATCACCAGCTGCTTTAGATCAGGATCCAAAGAAACATGCTTGTCATATTAAAAACAACACCAATCAGGTACATCACAACCCATAGCTTGAACATTCGGTCTGAATACATCTAGCCTCAGTCTATCTTACAATATACACAGAGAACTTGTCTCAAGAGGAACAATGTTTGCATTCCACTGATTTCTCCTCAACAACCATTACAATAATATCCTTCTGTGCTTTATAGCAGAAGAGACACAGAAGATCCAGTGAGGAGGTAGGTGAATTTTAAATGTTACATTAAACCCAAGAATGACTGCAGGGCCGAAACCCAGTCTGCTTGAAATGCTTGAGTATTTAATCTCTGTCATTTCTTTATGTAGGAGTGATCTTCTTTGGATTTACCTTTACTTCAGAACTAACATCGGATGCATTCTGACTGCCATACTTTGTTGTACTTGAGGGGAATAAACAAATGGTAAAAAACTTCTGAAAAGATCTGCTTCATAAATGTCTGATGAAGAAAGACATCCTGCTGACAAATAACCCTGATGGTACCTTTCACTGTGCCCAGGGTCTTTAGATCGATCCTCGGGGTCTTCAAACTGCCGCTTTAAGGCCCGAAACCTTCATTGTCATGCTCCAGTCTCTTGTCCTCGCTCTGCAACATTCTTTCTTCTCTGATCTTGCCATACTGCGCTCTAAATGGTGCCGGAAGGTTCCTTACAGGGTTTGAAGTATGCTCATTTAATAGAAATCCCTGTCTCCACCTTCCCTGGTCCTTTTTCCATAAATCCAGCCGCTGCGGATGATCTTCCTCAGATCTAGTTGTCTGGGTAGCGTAGGAGTTTATCATGGTGGCCATTCTTTCTTTATATTTCTGCAAGAACACGAAAACTGTGAAGAAATCCATGGACGAGGGTGGCGGGTGACATGGATGGATGAAACGGACGCATTTGGTGACATGGCGGAAGAAACTACAGAGGAAACAATGAAAACATGTTCTGGTTGGGGTTGGCGGAACACAGAGCAAAAATACATGAAAAACGAATGATAATCGTGAAAAGACACGAAAAGAGCTAATTATACGTAATGGGCAGGGAGGGAGTACGGAGTGTGCACGTGGAGTGACGTGGCGACTTGGGGGTGACGGGATGGTCAACCATGAATAGACAGATCCGGACCGTCGATCGGGCAGAGATCAATGGCGAGGGCGATAGATAGTGGGCCTGCTGGCGTAGCGGGGACCGATTAACGGGCGAGCAACTTGGACGAAGGGAAGCCGTCGGATGAAGATCTCAAGATCTAACGGTGATCGTGAATTCCGCTGCCCGGCTTTTGTCCGGGAGATAATGCGCGAAATGGCGGTTTTCAGAATAGTACAGGAGGACGCGTGGCAGGAGATGAGTGGAATTCTAACGGCTGACATGGATTTCGCTGAGCGTCCTGAGCAGGAATTTAATGCGTGAAATGAGGGTGGTTTTGCCCCCGTACAGGGGACACGTGGCGATTGGCTAGTGGAATCGCTGGCTCTCTGGGGAAAACCGCCTGTTGCAGATGGGTGGTGCAGAATTTACTTGCGGGTTTATGAAAACAGATCGTGGAGTGGGGACCACCATTTCGGGCGCGCTCTGCGCCGTTAGATCTGGGACGGATCAATGGTGGAAAATGCGCCCGAAGTGCTCTGGCTATGAACCGTCGATCTGCGGATTTAAACGGACGGTGGAGATGAACTGCGGGGGGCCAAGGTGTACGGGCACGGGAATTTTGGAGCGACCCCCCGCAGTGAATGAAAGCCGTTAGATTAGATTATCACACATCCCGAGGAGTCAAATACGGGGCCACCATGGTTTGACCATACGGATAGAACAAAGCCCCCCGTAGGGGAAACGCCTAGGTCACGGCGCGGGGTTCTATGGAAGGAAAAGGGCGCGGGGCTATCAGAAGAAGGGCTAAGACCCAAAAACATAAAATTTATCATTTTAATTCATTTTTAATGCGTTTTGGGGGCAATCAAAGGGTACCGGTAGGGGAGATGGAGGGGGAAACTAGGGAAATAAGGGAGATGGGGAAATTTAAAGGGGATTTTGGGGGATTTAGGCATAGAGAGGGGGAATCTTGGGGGGGAAGAAAGGGAATTCGGATAAAGGGAAAAGAAGGGGAATTGATGTATTTCGCAGGGGTAAAGGAGGGAATAATAGGCCCTTTTTGAGCAATGTACTAGCAGAGAGGATTTGTAGGGAGGAATACCTTGAGGGTTATACATCATATCAGACATATTTCAGCCTTCTATACTCATGTACTTCAGTTTTTCAGTGATTATTCAGTCATTTCCTGAATATCACATTTTATGTATAGAGTGTTTGACAAGAAACCCTTATCGGTTTCTTTTTTATTTTGTATAGGAGATTATATCTTTGTACTTCACAATAATTTATCAATATATGAGTAGATCTATGATTCTCTTATCATTTTTATGTGTAAACCCTCTTTTAGACTGCACAGTCCCTTGAGCAACTGCTCCGAAATTTTGCAGTCTTGGGGTTTTTCACCATTTTTAGCTACACTAGTGTGGGAGGTCTGTTTAGCCCACCCAGTTTGATTTGTTTCAGCTCTATTCT